>CANYBF010290013.1:0-26038 GCA_948192965.1 Dalechampia spathulata
ATATGCGATATAAATGATCATATTTTCTTATGACATATGTTACATGAATAATTACATTTTTATATGTTATGTGTTAAAGCACCACTGAGTTTTATACTCAGCGTTTGTCATTTGATGAACGTAGGTTAAAAGATGGGAGGCAAGCACGGATCTCCAAAGCACCAATTCAGCAGGAGTTTCTCTAAAGGCAAGGACTTGGGATAGTTCAAAGTTTTTAATTAAATTTATTATGTAATTTAAATTAATGATAAAGGCAGTAAATGTAAGAATGTTAATTGGGACAATCCTTCTGCAAAACTTAAAATGGCGCACAAACATAATAAGTAAAAAAAAAAATTTTTACGTATCCCTTGTAAGATGTTTATTGACTTTCTAGAAGAGAAAGTTAATAGTCATTCTACGGGAGCATGTCTACGTAGGTAAAAGACGTGACACTATCTTTAATTTCAAGTTGAGAAAATAATGTAAATAAATTTCTATCATGTCCAATGAGACCTCTCTATTTTTTTCATCTCTTTTCTTCATAATATCTTCAAGTTTTAAGCATTAGCATAATGACTTCAAAGAAAACAACTATAGTTACCAATCTAAAGCACTTGCTTTATGGTATGATCTATTATTGATATTGATCTAAAGGCCATAATCAAAAAAAGGTTGATCTAGGATATTTATGCTCAAACTTTATCGATTCTTTAGAAGAACAAATTGCTAAGATGAACAAGCTTTTGAAAGTCTTAATGACTTAATTAAGGGGAAAGATGAATAAATTTCTTTTAATATGGAAAACATTGTTAGCTTGATTAAAAAGGGGTAATTATCACTATGTAAAGTTAACATAATGAACATGTAGTTGAAGTCTCCACTCTTATTACAATAAGAGATCGTTAAGACATTGTTAGTGGATTGAACATTATTAATGGCTTTATTCCTACTAATTAGTTGAAAGAACTTATTAATGAAGCTATTAAAGATCAATTGAAGAACATCACTTAATCTTCTTAGATGTATCCTAAATCATATGGCCAAATAATGAATCAAATAAGAATGCTTGAAAATAGTAAGCCATTAAAGTTTCAATAATTTAATGGTAAGGGTAATACTTAATAACATATTACTTATTTTGTCGAAACTTGTAATAATGTAAGTACATATGTTAACTTAATGGTTGAGTAACTTGTCCGATAATTAAAAGGTGATGCTTTTAACTAATGCATTAATTTAGAGTAAAACTTGGTTGATAATTAGAAATAAGTGGAAGGTGAGTTTCTTAATTGCTTTTATAGTAATTTTTAAATTATAAGCATGATAAAGCTTACTAATTCATGTCAATAGAATGATGAATCTATTATTGATTACATTCATCAGTATTGAAATATAATCCTCAATTACAAAGATCATCTCTTAAACGTTTTACTTTAAATATATGCATTGAAGACATGCATTGGGGATTGCATTATGTAATGTGATATGTATCTATACTTAGATCTATGGTCACATGTTCTTAAGATACACTTGAGAGTATATTCTAAGGGATTGATGCTAATTGGATGATCATAAAGATTCTTGGACTCTAGTACCTCGATTAGCCCTTAAAGAGTATAGTTATTTTCAAGTATGAATGGTTTGGTCTAACACTAAATGTAGACTTAAAAATCCATTCAAAGTATGAACTAATGAAAATAAATTATAGGAGATGATTTAATGTCACACCCATCCCATACCTGGTGTAACATGCTCCAGTAGCATAAGTATCAATCCTCCCTAAGGAAGAACCGTTACTTATACCATAAGGGATACGCCGTCTCTCCAATCTCTTTAGGTTTGTATGGGTACTCATCCCTGTATTCATGGTGAACGGAAGCAACCGAGCGACATACATATTTTAGACACATCGTACCCTGGATAAACAATCGTTCATTCATGCAATTCATTTGGCAAGCAACCCCATTATATTATGTACAAATGATACCAGTCATACAGTAGGGTCCATATGGTTACTACATAAATACACCATAAAATACAGAGTAGACTACTGCCTCTAGAATCAATAGAGCTACTTTAACTAAAAACAAATGACTTGGAGTTTACCCCTGAGGTCCCGTACCACTTTGAGAATCACCTTCTCTACCGACGACTTCTATCACCACTGCTCGGACTGCTCACCCGAAGGCGTAGAACCTACATTTATCAAATGATAAATGATGAGTATAACTCAGTAGTGCTAAGGAAACATGAGTTAAATACACAGGTATAACTCGGTACACAACAACTATCGTAAGCATCATATATCACACAGTTCAATTCATTAATAACATCATCGTACAGACCATTATAATGCACAATTCCAATATATTTATGCAATGCAAATGTAACTATGCCTTTCTCTCTTCCTCATCCTCAGTTCACTCATTCACTCTTATTTTCCTGTAATTGTGCACATTCCTTTCGTACATACTGGGTCCCTATACGTACCGATACTCATCTCCCGAAGGAGGGCATATAAACATGAGGTGCTTTGCACTCTTTTCCTACTGTAGGTCTCGAGACTCATCTCCCCTTTTGGGAGGGCAATAATCTAAATGATTCCATTAGGAATCTCATCATTATTTGACCTAGTATGCCCAGAGCTTCTAGCTCTGCTCTCATCACTCTCTTTCCTTCTTCCTTCCTTAACTCCATGCATGCCATACAAGTGCCTATGCATGTTTAAATTCATGAACTATCCTCATTTCGTCATAAATGACAGATAACATGCATCAAACATCAGTATACTAATAAAAAATGACATTCCTAGACCTTCTTTAGGTCTCAAGGTAAGAACAAGCCAACCAACACATAACACACAAATATAACACAAACCTGGAGGCGAACTACTTCTGTTAATCCTGTCACTGTCGAGCACCACTTCAATCTATAGCTCTTGCACAAGCTAAAAGCCTAGAAACTCAAAATCTAATGTTTAGGAAATTTTTGAGAGGGTTTAGGGTGAAAGGAAACTGAGTCAAAATTTTTGAAATATCTTTAAAACAGTCAAACTTAAGTCGCGTACGGCCGTACGGATCCTGGTACGCTCGTACTAAACTAAAACTCCTGACAAGTACATTTTCTTATAAGGTATGGTACGCCCGTACGTCCCCAATCCACCGGACAAACCCAATTTTCTGCAAGTTCATGTACGGCCGGACCATCCTTTGGTACACCCGTATGGTCTCCAGGAACCTAACTCTCTCAACTCCCCTATTTTGGTATGCCCGTACGGTGATCCGTACGCCCATGCCACTCTCAAACCTCCTTCTTCCACTCTTCCTAAGCTCAAATCCAACATGCCTAACTCAAACATCAAGCATAAACACTTTTAAACCTTCCTCACAACATGCTAAACTCGATGTTCGCCCCTTATACTATGGAGATACCTCAATAAGGCGGCAACACCCTCTCATCCCATCCTCAGAACACCATAACACATATCTACAGATACAATATCATGTCACGCAAGCAATACACTCAACATTATCCTATTCATGCACTAACATTCCCAAGGACATTCACAAATCAAGAAAGCAATATCACATTTCATTCAGGCACATATAAGCACATCAACATGCATACACACATGTCCAGTCATTCATACGCATACGCATACATGTACATTTGCACACATTAGTACCAAACTACTAGGGTCTCATATACGGGTATGACATTTAATAAGTATGAACTATTTATTTTTACTTCTTAGGTTATGCAAGTTTGTTATTTGACATATTGAAGCTCATAAAGGATCATAAATAATTAGTGAGAAATGTATAAGGTTAAGACTTAAAAAAATAGGAATAAAAATATCTTATCAATTTCCTTGAAAAATATATTAGATACATTAATAAATAAAATATTATAAATATCTTTGAATAATATCCACATTTAATTAAGTAGTCTCTATTTTTTATATATAAATAGGTTGTTTATTCACTTGTATAATGCATAATTAAAATTTATGATAGGCTATTATTTATGAAAATTGATTTTTTTTTATCATGGAGCGTTTAAATGAAACTGCTATATTGTGTTTAATGAAGAAATATCTTATTATTGTAAAAGTAAGTTATTTTGTTTCTAGTGTATTATTATAAAAGGTATTCAGATTTTATAATTGCAATATTATTTTTTTGGTATGTAGCATGGGAAAGGCTTTCAAGAAATATGTTATGATGCATTAGCATAACTTGATAAAATGTGGAATTTGTTGAATAAAACATATGATTTAATTATGGAATTGGAGAAGAATCTTGAATATGAAGAAGCCAAGAATTTGATTCTTATAAAGAGCATTAAGGAGGAAAAAGAAAAAAACATACATTTAGTTGTTGAGCCATAGTGTTGGTGAATTTTATGCAATTATAAATAATTGAGAAAAGAAGGTAATGAAAATTAAATTATATGTTTGATTTGTATGTTTATTGAAAATATAATAATAATTATTATAATGATAACCTTTAAATTTAAATGAGAAATTTAATGTGTTCGGATTTAGAATATGGAGATATAACAATTTAATTTTTTATATAATATTTTTTTAAATGGGGAAAAAATTTAAATTGCTTCAAAATTATTTCTTGAATTGCTAATGAATATTATTTAAGAGTATCTAAGAGAGAAAACTTAGAAATAAATGACTAAGAAGATAGAGAAAGGGATAGCACGAGGGTGTCAATTAGAATATGTTCTTTACTGTTGTTGGTGAAGAACCAACTATAATTCTCTTCATTGATATAATTATTAAAACATTTTGGACTACCTTTTTGTTTGAAGAAAAAAAAATCTTACTTCATTTGAATATAGTTAATAATATAGTTATCAAGTGCATCAAATTTAGACCAAAAGTACCAAAATTGTAATATAAAATATTTAACAACAATAATTTAAATTGAAATATGTCAAAAATTATGATTGAACTAAATATTAAATGTAGTAACTCAATGATATAATCTAAATCTATTTTAAAAGGATTTTACAATTATATAATTAATGTAATAATGTAATGTAATTATGGTGATTATTATTGATGGGTGCTAAATCTAATAAATTAAAATCTTGCTTCCTTATAATATAAATTCATAATAAGTGGAAGTTAGGTTGATTCCATAGAGAGTAAAAATTTTGAGATTCTTCTCAAAAGAAAATATTTTGGAAAAAAATGAAATTAAAAATAAAAGAAACTCAAAATAATTCAAAAAATATTTAATGGTTTGGATTTTTCAACTAAAAGAAAATATCTGTTCTTGTTTATTGCATGATCATTGACTCAAGGATAATTCTTAAATAGATTACTAAACTTATTCTAGTTATGGAAGGCTCTTTTCACTAACTAATCTCTTTATAATAGTAAAATGGCCAAAAGGAGTTGTGACCACTTCTAATTGCAGAATAAACATGTGAAGAATGTTTCTCATAAGTCGATCCAATAATTGAATAAAGAGTTAAAGGGATTGATTCTAACTAACAAGAAAAATGCTTGTATCGCTGAAGTTAGATCACTAAAATCCATAAGAAAATTAAAACTCTTATTTAGGAATAATAATTTCTTAATTTATCATGAATTACAAGTTAGAAAAATAATTCTGGATCTAGCTACTTGTATGATGATTTACAATCTAGGAGCAATGTCACCTTTTTACACATAATCAAGAATTATAATAGTTCTAAGTTTGCAGGATTAAAGCAAATAGTAAAATATTTTAAGAAATTAAAAATATTTAGATATCACATGTCAGAAACAAAGAACTTTAAATAAGCTTTTAACTGAGATGGACAAGAGCCTAGCCTAACATCATTAGTTTGAATCCAAAATTAAATGAAAAACTATTCTAAAAATAAAATAACAAGACTAACCCCTCCTCTGTAAAGGAAAAATGCCTCCCTTTTATAAAGAATTTATTATAAATAAATGAAAAAATAATCCTTAAGATAATAATTATATCTTCTTAAACAACTTTGAATATGATTTTCAAACCAAAAATATGAATTTTGAACTTTAAAATCCAATAAGTCATAAATTTGTCAAAATTTATTCTTCTTGTGGTCATAAGCACTTGTTACTTTCAAAATTTTACAAAAATATAGCTTTTATTTTTCTTTTTTTTATTTTCAACCTAAAAATGCTGCAAAATTCAAAAACATACAAAAATCAACTGTTTCAAAGGATTTTATCTATAAAATAAATTTATTTATCACCATAAAATATGCATAAATATGTCTTATCATATTTCCCATACACTTGAAAAATGCTTATCCTTAAGTGTTCTAACTTGCATTTCTAACTTAAACATCTAAACTCAATTTAATCATTACTCTTTAAAATAATAACAGTAGTAACAAAAAAAAACCTAATTGTAGTTAACTTTTTAAGACATCTAACATTCATGTTACCACATAGCTATACTTCATGAATTTTAACCCAAAAATAAAGATGCACAACCATTTCTAATCATTATGATCGAGTAAAAGAGTTTTCAAATGCCAACACAAAGTAGAACAACTTAAAACCTGCTAAAATACCATATACATATTTAGTACAATCTTGCAAAGAATCAAATTTTTGTAATTTTATTTTCTCTTTACTTTTCCGAGGGGACTTTACTTTGAGATATTATTTGGTCTTTAAAGGGGGTTACTCTCTCATTGTTATTACCTCTATATACAAAGTTAGCTTAAAGGAAATTAGGTCTAAACCGCCTACCTAATTAATGATGGTATTATCTCACTTAATGGTATTTTTTAAATTATTAACGATTTAATAAGGGTATAATTCTTCTAAAATCAATTCCTCCATATGTAAAGGTTTCATAAGGGATTCAAGTATTATACCACTTGAATCAACTAATGACCTATTTTGATACTTTGTGTCAATAAATGAGACCTACACATTTGTTTCTTAAATTTTAAGGCATGTTCATCTTATTCTTAAGTTAAGACTATAGAATCCTACTATATCCTATGTAAATACCTAGCATACTTTTAAGTTAATTATATAAAAATACTAATTTTCAACAGTTAAAGTTTCAAGTGACTATTCAAAAATGAATAAGGATTTTTGAAAAAGAAGACAAAAATTAGACATGCCTAAAAATAGCAAAATCAACCATCATTTACAACAATATATTCCTTCCTACCACATTTAAACATCGCATTGTCCTTAATGTGACTCATCAATAACAAAAATAGAAAAATTAAAAAGAATAGAAAAAATGAACATTGTTTGTTTTTAAGCTACTGGAAGAGGTCTACTATTGCATCTTTAGTGAGTGACGAAGCTCCTAAATATTGGCATTAAACTCATTTAGCTATATAAAAATCTATCAAATAGTTACATATAAGGTGGCAATAACCTTGTTAAGTTTGGAATTAATAGTAATAAACTACTAATAAACTACAGAAATTGAAATAATGGGGTTCTAGGATATCGAAGCAAGTTGTATAGGTTTTTGTTTGTGTCCCTCTCCGAAAAACTCTGTTCTTGTTAGAAATTAGACCTTTTAGATAGAAAATGTAACCAGTTGCATCTAGGTTCTTGCAAAGCAATCCTATCTTGTCTAAGCAATAATACCTAGAGGTAGCAAATCAAAATACTTTACAAAAATTATCGAAAGTAACATCAAATAATTGTAATTAAATTATCAAATGGGTGACATGTTCCAAAATTAGATATTCTAAAAGTTACTTGAGCTAACTTTAAACTGAGATTCAAGAAAACAACCTAAGTTAATAATTTTCTTCTCAACTATATATCATAACTATCCTAATTTGAACCATCATCAAAAGTGTCCATGACATTATAACATCTAATCAATAAAATCATCAAATACAATATTGATTAAACAAACAACCATATTAAACTCATTTACAAAATATGAAACTATTCACCCATTAATCATTTAACACTCTACATAATTTAATTTATGTTCATCCATAAAGAAAAATGTGATATAAAAACACATAAACCAACTCATAGAAAATAGGGCATTAGTTTCAAAGAATTTTTCTCAAATGGTATTGTTAATCAACTTAGCACAGTTCAATCCCAATTTCTCAATACTAGAAAAATGAATAATCTTACCTTAAATAATTCTCAATTTGACTATTTTATCAAATTGGATTTTTATTTCTTGCAAAAATTCAAGTTATCATGAGTTTTAAGATATGTGTCAATAAAATGCTCTTCCCCTTCCCATATTATAATATTGGCTTTATGATTGTAGGTTGTTCCTCCGTTGCATCTTCAATGACTGTTCTTTTTTTGCTTTGCTAATGGGCTTTCATTACCAGTTTCTTATTCATGTTCTTCTTCCCCGTTAGAATTGGTAGTCACTCTTTAGAGCAACTCTTTGACTTCTTCATTAGAACCTTGGTCGGTCAAGCATGATGGTAGCCATGCAGTTTATATTGGTGCCTTTTAGGAGGATTCTGACAAGTTTTAACCCTCTTATTTATTGATATAGATTTTGGTGGTTATGAATGGAGTCACTTCTTCTCATAGGGACCATCAACATGTGATCCTCAACTTTTATGGGTTCTTTGCCTTCTCGCTAGCAAGATGTCACTAGATTGCTATGCATTTACCTCCTTGTATGTATTATTGCAATCCCTAATTTTAATTTTTGGGTGTCTATTTGTTTAGAGAAGAAAGAGAAAATGAAGAATAAGATGTTAATAAAAACTACTTTATGAAATGCCTCATTAAATATACCCATTTATAAGAAAAAGAAAATAAAGAAAATAAAAATAGAAGATATCTTTCTTATTAAACAAAACATATCATTTTGCTTAAAACTGCCTGATCCTTGATTTTATTCCTTCTTGCTACTACAAAATAAAAAATGAATATCATACATTAAAAATTAAAAAGACAAAGCTAAAAGATGACTTATTAAAAATCTAAAATATCATCTTTTCTTCTTTTCCTTTTTTTTTTATTTTCTAACCTTTATGGAAAAGGAGGTTGGATCATTATTGGTTCAGGTTGAACATATTCTAGAACTTTTTTTGCTTTATTTTTTATTCAAGCTTATCAATTTCATTTTTTAGCTTTGGACTCATATTTTGCCTATGGTTCACTCCACAAGGTGTATCCTGAAACTCTTTTCTACTTCTAAGTGTCATGAAATTTCTAAATTTTATTGGATTCACCTTTGAGTAGAATAGTGAACATCTTTGAGATTTCCAACCAATTGAAAGAGATTACCATTTAAGTCATTTGATTCTCTAGATTTTTGAATCTTGATCACCTGTTAAAATTGTCAGGTATTAGTAATAAGTGATTTAACCATACCCTCAAGACATGTACTTGAATTTCATGATTTTTATATCCCAACGATGATGCTCTTTTACTGGAAATTTCATAAATCTGGTTCTCTCGTTCCATATCTAAGATTTGGATAGTCTTACCACCTCAAATTATAAATATTTGAATACAGATAATGTCTTTATTAGGATGAACCATACAATGTCCATATCATATTTACTTGCTTTAGTTTTTCATCTTGTAGTGTTGGACACATATTAGTCAAATGATGGATTTGAGTACATATATTACATGCTTTAATAATTTGAATTTTGTAGCCAAATTCTACACCAAAGAGGTCAAATGGGAAATTTTAGACTATAAGGAAGATGTACTAACCTCTTGAACCTTTCTTGGAGGTTCTTGTGAAGATCTAAAAGATTAGGCATTAGTTACCATTACTATTATCATATCATGAGCAACTTAGGGTGTCCTATTAAATATTGATCCTTTGCTCATAACATCCATCATTCTTCTTTTGATTGGTAACAATCCTTCATAAAAGTACTAGATCAAATTATGTTTAGTAATTCTATATTATAGGCATAACACTCATAACCTTTGAAATCTCTCCTAATAATTGTGTAATGTTTCCACATCCTTTTATCTTATTGCATAAATATTCCTCCTAATTTGAGCATTACATTTTGTAAGGAAATACTTGTTAAAAACTATCTTGCCATTTGATCTCATGAGTTTATTGTTCTTGATGACAAGTAGTAGAACCAATCCTTCATTGCATCAATAAGAGAAAATAAAAATGCTCTTAGTTTGATTTGTTCAAGGCTAATACCTTGTGATTTCAAGCCATTACAAATAATATAAATTCTTTATGATGCTTATAAGGATCTTTATTTTCAAATCCATGAGATGTGGGTAAACATAAAATTAATCCAAATTTCAATTACAAAGGGATTTTCAATTCTTCATATGTAATATAAAATGGAGTTAGATTGATAGGTGCAACATAGCAAAGAATGCATTTCAGACTCGATACAACCATTATGAATTTTTTATAATTCCATGTTCAAGCAGTATTTAGACCAATTTATGGTTGTATTTATCAATGATATTTTGGTGTACTTACGCAATAGAGAAGAACATGACTTGCATCTTTGAGCTATATTATAGACATTATAGGAGAAACAATTATATGGTAAGCCATTTAAATGTGATTTTTGACTAGAACAAGTGTCATTTCTGGGGAATGTGATATCAGTAGATGGTATTAAAGTTAATCTTAGTAAAATTGAAATAGTTACTAATTGACAATCATTGAAGAATGTTAGTGAAGTTTGTAGTTTTTTGGGTTTGGCTGGATATTATAGATGATTTATCAAAGGATTCTCTATGATTGTTGTTCCACTTACCCAATTACTTTGAAAGGATGTCCCATTTGAATGGACAGATAGATATCAAAAGAGTTTTGATCAATTGAAAGAATGTTTAACTCAAGCTCTAGTTTGGACCTTACCTACTCCAAGTAAAGACTACATGATATATAGTGATGCATCTTTAAATGGGTTAGGTTATGTATTGATGCAAGACTAGAAGGTGATAGCATATGCTTCTAGGCAATTGAAAACTCATGAGATAAATTACCCAACATATTATCTAGAGTTAGCAGCTATAGTATTTGCATTGAAGATCTAGCAATATTATCTATACAGAGAGAAATGATACATATATACAGATCATAAAAGTATGAAATATTTAGGCACATAGAAAGAGCTCAATTTGAGATAAAGGTGTTGGATAGAATTCATTAAAGACTATGACTCCTTAATTGATTATCACTCAGGGAGAGCTAATATGGCAGTAGACACACTTAGCATAAAATATTTGCTAGTTTACAAGTTACATTGTTAATGCTAGTTCTAGAGGTGCAAAAACTAAATGCCTTATTTGAATTCTAACCAAATGGTAGTATAATTGCATAGTTACAGGTGAAGCTAATATTGATTGATCATATTAGAGAAACTGTGGTGAATGATAAAGAGTATCAAAAGTAGGTGTAAAAGAAACAGACAAGCGACTATATAGAATATTCTATCAAACCTAATGAATTATTATGGTATCAAAGCCAAAGGTATGTACCTACTAATGAAAAGTTGAAGAGATTGGTACTTTAGGAAGCCTATGATTTGCTATGTTATCATCCGTGTAGCATAAAAATTTAAAAAGATTTAAAACAACACTATTGATGGTCAGGGATGAAGAAGGACATTGCAGAATATGTTGCTCAATGTTTGATCTATCAATAGGTAAAGGTAGAACACCAGGTGCTTGCAAGATTGCTTAATCCAGTACCTATACTAGAGTGGAAATGAGAGTGAGTTACTATGGATTTTGTAATATAGTTACCTTTAACACAAAGAACACATGATGCAATATGGGTAATAATAGATAGATTAATGAAATCAACATATTTCTTACCTGCACGGATGGATTATGGATTAGAATAGTTAACAAAACGTTTTATATAGGAGATTGTTAGACTACATGGAATTCTAGTATCTATAGTATCAAATAGACATCATTGATTTAAATTTTGATTTTAGGGGAGTTTCCAAAGAGCTTTAGGGACTAATGTGCACTTCAGTAGAGCTTTTCATTCATAGACAGATGGTCAATATGAGAGAATTATATAGATACTTAAAGATATGCTTCAAGCATATGTCCTTGAATGGGAAGGTAGTTGGGATAAATATCTACCATTGATTGAATTTACATATAATAATAGTTATCAATCTAGTATACAGATGGCTCCTTACAAAGAATTATATGGAAGATGATGCAAAACACCACTGAATTGGAATGAAGTTGGGAACAAAGGTTGTTAGGATATGATTTAGTACAAGAAATAAAGATAAAGTTAAACTAATTAGAGAACAACTGAAAGCTACATCTAATATATAGAAATCTTATATTGATATGAAATGAAGGGATGTTGAATACAATGTGGGTGATAAGGTATTTTTGAAAGTATCACCCTAGAAATAGATCATGAGTTTAGGCAGAAAGGTAAGTAGAGCCCAAGATTTATTAGGCTGAATGTAGTACTTGAACGAGTTAGACCATTAACTTATTAATTAGCATTACCATTAGAACTAGAAAAAATACATAATATATTTCATGTTTTTATGCTTCAAAGGTACATATCATATCCATCATATATAATTCTAGCAAAAGTTATAAAGATTCAGTCTGATCTTAAATATAGTAAAGAACCAATAACTGTCTAAGTTAAAGAGATAAAATAGTTAAGAAATAAAGAAATCCTTATAGTAAAAGTGTTGTGGAATCGTCATACAAGTCAAGAAGTGACCTGGGAATGAGAAGTGAATATAAGACAATAATACCCCTAGTTATTCATAGACTAGTAAGATTTAAATTCGAGATGAAATTTTACTTAGAGGGAGAGAAATATATGAAGGTTAATGAGTATAGGTGATTTAAAAGACTTGGCATAGTTAGTTAATTGGTCATGTTGACTCTTGAAAGAAAGAAAGGATTAATTACCCTATAATAATAAATGGAAATAAGGTTAATAAAACAAGGATTACCACAATAGAAAGGAGAAATGAGTGGGTGGAATAGAGCCCTTAAGATGGTGGAAAAGAAATTAAGTTAAGGAAATTCTAATATAAGGTTACTTATATATATATATATGATTGAGATTCAAAATAGAAAGCATCCATAGAGAGACTTAGGGTCGATATCAAAAGGGTAAGGAAAGTATTATCGAGAAGAGATAAATCATCAGACAACCTATAGGTAAGTTAAAGATTTATAATTAAAGAAGTAAGTAGCTTATTTATATGCTATTGTACCTATCGAAAATGAAGTCTTTGGGGGCGTTATATAGATGTGGTATGCGTGTAACTTAAAGGGGTGATATAAGTGTGTAGGTGACATGTTAATGTCAATGAAAATTGGATTAGAATGAAAGGGTGTGTTGCATACTGGTGTGCTGATAATTAATACATGTTAAGCACACTAAAAGGGGAATTATTATGTTAAAAGTTGGCTCCATCAGGCGATTTAAGAGATCTCAGGCTTAGTTAATCTTGTGTCTCCTTTTTATAGCCATTTGATGTGTATATGCATAGCTATTTACCAAGCTTAATGCAAAACAACCATGTAAGCATTAATACATAGAGATACACCTATTACATATTAAAAATATAAGTTATTTAAGAGCTTTTGGCACCATAATTGATCATTAATTAAGAATAATTAACTTAGCCTTGAATTGAACAACATGCACATAAGGCTTAGGTTGGAAATACAGGAAACTCTCATGGAATTGGACTGCATAGTTCTCCAAGCCACACATCTTTTCATGTAAGGAGGAGGACTTAAATAACTCATAATTTAATGAAATTCGACTCTACTATTGTTTAAGGAGTAAACTAGTTATAAATAATGCATGTATACATTTGTTTTCTATCTGTAAATGAGATAGAAAATCTGATAAGAAAGAAATCTGTTGTAGTATGTTATCTCAAACACTCATTGGTTTCTTGGATATAAATATATATTGCCTCTTACGTATGAACACGCAGGAAACTAAATGTATGAATTATGTTGATAAATGTATTAACAAACACAGTAATGACTATTGAGGGTGTGGAGCTATGGTTACCAGAAGCTTTTGAATTCATATTGTATTATCTTGAATTTTAGTCCATTTTAGTTTAGGAATTCAATTCTTCTGGTATGAAATAATTTTATCCAATTCAAATTGGTATAATTTGAAGATTATGAGTTTTTCAAAAATAATTTAAATTTTAAATTGATAATTATGAGTTTTTTAAAAAATAATTAATGTACTTATAACAAATAATACAACAATAAAAAATTAATAAAAATTAAAAAAGTAATTAAATACTTGATAATAATAAAGTTATATAATTATAATATAAATCTAATCACTTAATATAAAATAAAATTTCTGAGATAAATTACTATTATCATAAACTTCAAATACATAATTGCTTTAAGCAATTTAAATGAAATCTTAACCAAATTGCAAGCCCTTGAAGTAATCTGGATAGAATCTCAACCTAATTATACTTACATATTAAAACATCAAATATTTAAATCATGCATGACACTGTATTATTAATTCAAACTACTAAAATTTAAAATCTACAAAAATTCAAGAAAAAATGTATATCAATAATAAATCATATCATAAATCAAAGCATACCTAATATTCAACCATGATCCTTGGTAAAATGTTATTAATTACTTCAAGATCTTGAGTAATTTCTAGAAAATGATATAAAATACCAAATTATTAGTACAATAAAATATGAAACAATAATTTGCATTTTAAATTTAATTTCAAATCAAAATTATTACTTATTGAAACCTTCAATCTCTTTAAATGTTTCTTGAAGTTGAATAACTTTCTTTGAATTTTTCAACAAATCTTGACAACATGTAAGGTCTTCAAGTATAGTTCGAGTTAAAGAACTTCTATAAATTGATCTAAGGTTCCTCTACTAATTCTGAAAGAAAATTCAAAAGCTACAATTAAAACTTGAATAATTAAAACATCTTTTGCAATAATAAATAAAGTAGGATATAGTATTGTATTACCTTGCACCATAATAAAAGACCACATTCAATAACAAATTTTTTTGGTAACTCTTCTAAGTGCTTGAAGAACTTATCTTGGGATGCCACCACTTTTTCAACCTCAACTTGTAAAAAATATCTATATCATCTTTGTCAATCGCTTTATCAACATCATGAGTTTGTGGACCATTACACATTTGATTTGCTACTTTGTACTTATCCATTAATTACTTCATAACCTTTATGACCTTTGCCACCAATATATTATTATCATTTAAACTAAATGATGAATTTTATGATATTGAAACATTATAAAAGAAATCATAAAGAGTTTATGATATGAGATTCTTATTGTATGTAAATATTTAATATCTAAATCATCCTTAATCATGGTATTAATAATAATGAATATCATTAATGTAGATAGATTAACACATGTTATACTTCATTTATGGAGTATGTTCTCATGCACTATGATATGAGATGTTTAAAGTAATCATGTAAGAGATCAATACAGTAGTAGTTCTAGAGACTTTATCAGTAAGATTTCATATAAATAATTAATCTATGTATGTAAAATCATATCTTACTCATAATAATGATCATATGTCCAAGTTACACAAGCTGTATAACTTAGGTTCATTTGATTATGAATCATATGAGTATTATTTATTGGACAAGATGATAAAGTCACCTTTTAAAGGAAAATGTAAAATGGCTAAAGAGATATTATAACTCATACATTATGATGTATATCATCATATGTCCATAAATGTCAGAGGTGGATATCATTACTTTATCATATTCATAGATGATTATTTTAGATATGGATGTTTGTACTAATGAAATATAAGTCAGAAGCTTTTGAAAAGTTCAAAGAATTCAGAAATGAAGTAGAAAAATAACTTGGCAAGAGTATTAAAACACTTTGATCAGATCTAGATGGAGAATACTTTATTTGAGAGTTTCAAGATTATCCTAAAGATAATAAAATATTATCTTAATGGATCCCTTCTTACACACAACTATATAATGATGTCTTTAAAAAGAGGAATCAAACTTTGTTGGACATAATTCAATCTGTGATGAGCCTTCCAGACTTATCCAAGTCATTATAAGGTTATGCATTAACAATTGTTGTTTATGTTTTAAATAGAGTTCCATCTAAGTTAGTTGAGGTTACTCCATATAAGATGTCGTTTAATAAGAAACTTGTACTTTGATGCATGAAAGTATGGGGTTGTCTAGCTTATTTATAGAGGATAATGTCAAATTAGCTCAATGTTAAATTTAATAAATATTACTTTGTAGGATATATAAGGGAAACCATTAAATATTACTTTTATCATCCTTTATAATTAAAGGTGTTTGTTTTAAAGCATGTTGTCTTTCTAAAGAAAGAGTTTCTTCTAAAGAAAGATATTGGGAGTAGAGTTAAACTTGATGAAGTTTAACAATCATAAAAAGAAGTAAATAAACTGATTGGTCCTACTATTGTTATATATAATGATATAACAATAAAACCCATGAAAATACAAGTTCCTTAGGTAGTTTAAATTCTTAAGAAAACATCATTTCGTAAGTAAATACAAGATATTAAGAAAACAAGAGCTCTTAAACACTTAATTAAGGTGAGGATTGTACTTAAATGGTATGGGTTTCTTATTCATTAGAATAAGGAATTATTAATGGTTGAGAATGATGATCTTATTAATTATAATGAAGTTCTTAAAGTTCAAATTTTAATTTATGGTTAGAGGTAATGCAATCTAAGATAGATTCCATATCTAAAAACCAAGAATGGATTTTAGTTGATCCACTTTAAAGGATTAAGCCCATTGGGTGCGAATGGATCTTCAAGAAGAAGATTGTCATGGATGGTAATGTAATTACCTATAAATCTTGCTTAGTTGCAAAGAGTTATCATCAAAAGCAAGAGATTGATCATGATGAAACATTTTCTCCTATAACTATTCTTAAATCTATTAGGATATTGTTTGCTATTGCTACTCATTTGATTATCAGATATAGTAGATGGATATGAAATCAACTTTCCTTAATGGAAATCTACTTAAGGAAGTATATGTAACATGACCTAATGGTTTCATATCCAAAGATAACAATAAAGTATGCAAGCTTCAAAGATCCATTTATGGTTTGAAGCAAGCATCAAGGAATTAGAACATTCATTTTGATGCTTAAAGAGTTTAGTTTTATACAAAATATGGATGAACCTTGTGTTTACAAGAAGATTAATGGGAGTGTATTTACTTTTCTTATGTTATATGTAGATGATATATTAGTCATAGGAAATAATATCTCATTCTTATAAAGCATTAAGGTTTGTTTATCTAAACAATTCTCCATGAAAGACTTCGGAGAAGCTTCTTATATCTTAGGTATAAGGATCTATAAAGATAAATCAAGAAAGTTCATTGGTCTTTTACATTCTACATACATAGATAAGGTGCTATATAGGTTTAGCATGGATCATTCTAAGAAGGAATTTATTTCCATGGTGCATGGTAAATATCCTTCTAAGGCATAGTGTGTTAAGACATAATAAGAGAGAGATCGCATGAGTAAGATCTTATATGCATTTATAATAGGATCTATTATGTATGTTATGTTATGTACTAGACATGATGTGTCATTCTCTTTGAGTATGATAAATAGGTTCCAAACTACTTATGGAGAGGAACATTGAGCGATTATTAATAACATCCTTAACTTCTTAAGAAGTATTAAGGACATGTTTTTAGTATATGGAGAAGATGATTTGTAGATTAGTGGGTATATTGATGCAAGCTTTTTACTTGATAAAGATTATTGTAAATCACAATCTGGTTATGTGTTCATGATAAATAAAGGTACTATCATTTGAAACAGTTATAAGTAAGAAACCATAATGAATTTAATAATAGAGGCAGAGTACATCATAATATTAGATGCAGCCAAGGAAGTAGTTTAGATCAGGTAGTTCATTCATGAACTAGGTATGATCCCTTATAGCACTAAAGTTATTCTACTATTATGTGATAATAATGGGGCTATTATAAATGCTAAGGAACTAAGGTCATATCAAAAATCCAAACATGTCCTTATAAGATACAATTTGATTAGGGAGATCATTAGTAAAGGTAAGGTGAAGATAAACAAAGTTCCCATAGATTAAAACATGACAACCTCACACTTAGGCATTGATATGAAGTAAACATAAGAAGCATGTTGCTTGAATGAGATTGAGGTTTATGTATGATTAGCTTTAGCGTAAGTGAGAGTACGTTAGTAATATGCTCTAGAGCATCATGCATATTTTATAATATTTATGAAATATTTATTTAATAAGATGCATTGTTTATTATTTAGTGTTATGTTTAATTATACATGTATTTCTTAGAGCATTAAACTAAATAATGGATTACATGATATTAGAACAATATAAAAGAAATCATAAAGAGTTTATGATATGAGATTTTTATTAGGTCCAAATATTCAATATCTAAATCATCTCTAATCATGGTATTAATAAGAATGGATATTATTAATGCTAATAGATCAATATATGCTTTAATTCCTTTAGGGAGTGTGTTCTCTTGCATCATGACATAAGATGTCTAAAGTAAATATATGAATGAACAATATAATATTAGTTCATTGGAGACCTTACCAGAAAATTTTCATACAGATAATTAATTTATGTTTATGAAATCATATCTTATTCATATCAGTAGTGCAAGTATCCTTAGACTTAAGATATAAAGGTTACCTTAACTTTGGATTAATATGCTTTGACTTATATGCTTTATTCCTTTATAGGAGGTGTTCATAGCTTAGAGATTGAGTATAGTGTGAAGTAGTTGAAGGTATTTATATATCAATATAGAATTCACTATCATGGATTAATTGTAGGGATTTATCTCATTCATGCAATAAACTATTATTCATGATTATTTAACTAGAGTAGAATGTCTAAGGGTGGATGAGATTCATAAGGGCATTTTGGGAATAAAGATTATAGTGCATGAATTATCATATTTATAACATGATTTAACATTACTTGATCATGCACTTAGTTGAAATTAATCTATACTCAAACCTAAATAAGATAAGGAATAGTGAAAGGAGTTTATTGTAATAGTATCTGATATGGAAAGGTTAAAGTCAAACCATTGAACTCTTAGCATTTGGGTAGTTATGATGTATGACTAGATATTGCTCATGACTTACATGTAAATATATTAATTAAATGAGATTTAATAAAATATTTGGTATGTTGCTAACATGTTAAGAACCTAAAAGTTCACACACTTATAAATAAGGAAAAAGCTAAATATGGTAGGTTTTCGGAATCATGTGATATGTCATAAAAAGTATTTGTGTTATAAGCCTAATTCACATAGGCTGGGCTTGAAAATTTTTAAGAGTCCATATAACTTAAGTTATCATATGTCATGCACATGTTAAAGGCATGTAAAAGTTACATGTCAAGATACATATGCAAGACATATGCATGACTTAAGTAAAAAGGCTCCCTTGTAACCATAATCATTGATTATAAATATGTCATTATAATCAAAATTAGGGTAATATAATCTTACTCCATCCCTTGGTTGAATCATATTCCTCCCATTAATGCTTTTCTATTCGGCCAATACAAGAGAGAAGACAAAGAAAACTAAAGCATAAAAACAATCTTCATCTTATCATACTAGTACATTGACAAGGTGATTTGTAAAAAGAGTTTTGCATGCTTGTTTTCCTTGTTTAGAGTGGATCAAGTTTTTAGAGGTCTACCTAACCTTAGTGACTTTTGGTTTACTACAACCTTAAGTGAATAAATGAAGATTGAAGGAGAACATCAAGGTCATGTAAGTGTTATAAATCTTTTTATAGTGATCTCCTTATTTGATTAATGTTTTCATGAGTGTTCAATGATAGATATATGTGTGGTTTATTGTTAAAATTGAAAAATTTTATTTTTCTTCCATTGCTCATAATCATAATAAACCAACATTTTATTCTTCAACAAAATATTTATAATTTTATTTTTTGGAATACACATAATCATCGTATGATTATTAATCAAAATTATACTAGCCATTTAATATTTAACCAAGGATATTATAATGCATTTTTTCTAAAATTTTGTAATTTAAATATGTAATGATAAATAATCTTATTCATAAAATTATAATGACAATTTTTATAATATATGTTCTAAGGCATAACCACCAACACTTTAAAGACTCAAATTATCTCTAAAAAATGCATACTAAAAGTAAAGTACAATGAGCCAAATAAGTTGCAAGTAACTTCATAAAAGTTTCTAAGAAACCTACAAAGTTTTTCAATATTACTCTAATCATTTTCAGTGGTCATGTTCTCACTAAAATTAGTTAAAGATTTAAGATTTATGTCTTCAAACTTGTCAAAAGCTTTATGATAAGCTAATGCAACTTCTAACATTAAATAAGTGTTATTCCATCTTATTAGACAATCCAATTGTAAAGCCTTTTAGTACTTAATATTGATAGTCTCATAATACTTATTAAATAAATACCATCTTTATGGACTACTCCTAAAATACTTCATAATATCCTTGATTTTTTTCTTCGATGAATCAACAAGACTAAGACCATCTTTGACAACTAGTTGTAGTATATGACCAAAACATCTCATATGAAAAGCCTCCCCATCTAAAACAAATGCATATTTCTTTATTAAATTTTTCTTTAATTGTTAAACAATAATGTCATTAGATGAAGCATTATCATTTCCTTCTTTAACCCCCATTTTCCATATAAAGAGAAACAACATTCCTGATGTTTATCTCTGTATAGCTTTTAATTACATAGAAATTTAAAGTTTATTTTTGCATGCGATATTGAGAATCAATGAAATGACTAGTCAAACATAAGTATGATATATTTTGGATACCTATCCAAGTATTTATGGTTGACAAAATTATTAGCATTATGTTAAAATGAAAGCTTGCAACTTCTTTTCATCTTTAATGAACAATGAATAATAATATTTAGCAATGGTGTAGCTAGAAGGAATTTTAAACTTAGGAATATTGATTCTCTAAAATTCTATAAACCCTTCCTACCTCTTTAAAAATCAAAAAGGTTGTTCATCAATTGTGATCATGCAAACTAATGATTCCCTACATATATTTTGATTGAAAAGACTAACTAGTTACTTTAGCATCACCATCATTAGCTTACTTTTGAAAAACTGAAGTTGATTATGTTTTTTCTTTAAATTTACATGCTTCAACCAATTTCTTGTTGATAAGACACTTCTTATAACTCCTTCTTAGATGCTTCCATAATCCAAAAGTACCTTGTTTCAAGTTTTTTTTCATAATTTCTATTGCAATTCATATAAGTAACCCTCCTTGTCTCCTATTAGAATCAAAGATTACTTTCAAATGTTCTTAAACTTCAAACTTTATCTTCTTAATATTATGAGTAGAGTCAAATGCATTACCTTTTATCTCTTTAAGTAAAGAGGAATTCATAGATGTGTTTTTATCACATCATTGTTATGAAGCTAGTTTAGACATAAGAGTAATTAATAAATCTATACTTAGAACACTATATGTACCTTTTAATGTCTTTCTTTTATTGTTAAAGCAAATATCATCATTCTCATTTATTTTTCTAACCAAAAACCTATTAAGATAACAACAATATAATGTCAAAACACATGTTAAAACATATTTAAATTATAAAAGAGAATAATAGTCAAATCTTAAATTCTTATATTTCTTCCTATTAGGGATAATCATATAATTCTTTATTTCTACTAAGGGTGAGAAAAAATTTTCAAAAATCAAATAATATTTGGTAATTTTAACTTAGTTTTTTTTTATGTTTTTCATTCAATTTGATTTTTATGGTGGTAATTTTGGTTTTCAGTTTTCAATTTTATTATATCTTTAATTAATTAAAATGAACCAAAAAACTAAATTAAAAATGATATTGTTTCATGTATTAATAATACACACTTGTTAGCTTATAAAATAACAATATCTTATGGCTTGATTTTTGATTTTAATTAGTTTGACTTTTCTATTTATATTTCATTTGTTTTTGTTTTGAGTTTTACATTTTAAATTTTTAGTTTAATTGACTTCATTTAATTAGTTTATTATTTACTTGGTCGAGTTTTGATTTAGAATCATACAAAAATTGATAAAAAAAAAATGAATGTTTGACCGTAATTTCTATACATTTATATTCATTTATGTCCTTTATAAAATAAAATTTGTAGCCTACTATATTTCTTTTTCTTTAATAATGATTATTTTCACTTTTCTTTTAAAAAAGTTTTTGTTAATTGATTAACTATTTAATATTAATTATGAATTACTATTGAATAAACATATATATAACATTAATTTAGCACTTGCTTGGTGAAATATGCTCTACTAGAATGATTAATAAAATTCTTTGTTCATAGGAACTTACTAATCATCCTATAAATGATGTGAAATGTTTTTTTTTAAAAAAGAATTCAATGGAGCATAATTGCCTTATTATAACTACATTTATATATGATATACGTATCCTTATAAAGCATACCTTTTCATTTACATATAAAAATAATGTGATTATGCATACATTATAGTGGCATGCCATCAATGTACCAAACCATCAATTATATTATTTACAATACATAAAGGATAATTGCATAATCCATTGACTTTTATAAGCTTGTAGTGTTTATAAATTATTTACATGTATACATATGTGAACTAGTTACTTCATATTATTGCCTTTATATTGACTATTTACATATGATGGTTGCACATATAATACATAACCTACTAGAGTATGTGGAGTCTCGTGCTTCTACAAGATATCATCTGTTGACGATTGACCAATCTCTCTTTACCCTAATGGCTCTATCTGTCATGTCCACTTTTGCTATCACTATCTTAATTACGATCATAATTACATCGAGTTATCTTCTTGATTTTAATGACTAAATTATTAGTATGATTAGAGATTAAATAAAAAAGGTTGATAATTTGATATATATAGTTAACATTTAAATTATTTTAATATATGCATAGATATTTATATTATTGGTATCATAAGAAAATACCACTATGGTTGATATAGGAGCGATTATTAATAAAGTATTAATAACTGGTACTATTTAATAAATTATGTGAAAGAAATGGAGATGAATTATTAGAATAAGGGATAAGTTGGAATTGTTTATGAATAGTATATTTAACGAATGTTAAATTATACATAGTATTTAATTATATTCATGTATATTTATTGGATTTAGCTTGTGAATTGAATAAGATGATATTTAATTAATTAAATGGTTAACAAGATGGCATATAATTAATGGAAGAGAGGCAATATGTAAGTAAGTAAGATGAGTTACTATGGATAATTATTCAGGTATATTAGGTGACAAAGGTTGCTACTTAAGGTGAATTGGTGGGTTTGGTATGCTTAGGTGATAGATTAGAAGAATTTTTGAAAGGATCCTTAGTGATTAAGGGATGGATAGCCAATATAATCTAAACCCCTTATGATATTATGTTATATACCTAACTAGTATGAAATCATACTTAAGAAGAACCATAAATCATTCTCTAAGGATGAAAAATCTTTGATAGTTAGAGGGATAATAAACTGTTAAAGAGACCTAATTCCATCATTGAGAGATACTTGGTAAGTTAAGGAGATAATGAATCTATGTTAAATGTTAAGCTTGTGTACCTACATGGTTACATTGTTATGTTACTACTCTACTTTTGATGCAAGGTTAGAGTAAACAGGAGATGTGGTTGAACATATTTGTTTACCTGTACATGTTAAATTAAAGTGGTAATAGTTAATTATTTATATATAATAGATGTATTCACTTATGAGTTAGAATTTGGCATTCATTCTTATGTTAAAATGTTTATATTAATACTTGTTGGGAAGTATAATTAGTTATGTTTTAAGTGTATAAATGTTACAATAGCATATTTAGAATAAAAGGATAGCAAGTATTTGCATATTCTCTTTATTAAATTGATGTATGTTATGAAAGTTATCATTTAACTACAGACTTAGGTGCAAGATTTTTGCATTGAAACTAACAGCCCTCCCTTAGGAGTAAGCATGCATATATAACTTGAATAATCAATGGATTGAATAAATTGTATTCATGAGTTGAAGTTAATTCTTTAAAATTTCCATATGCCATATACATTAGAAGTAGCCTAGGATTTAATCTATAGCTATCCTATGTAATGATTATATATTAATTTGAAAGAAATATAAGTCAAGTGTGTGCAAATATGGATGTGTGTAATACAATCTTGGACAGAATGTTAAGCTAAATTAATGCTTAAGAGTTAAGTTAGAGAGAGAATCAAGTGCATTGTAAAATCTTGAAATATGACCTAGTTAAGAAATGATTTTGTTTGACTTATGCAATTAGTTCTTTAACTATTGAACTCACAATGTGACATAGGTACTTGGTCATCAATATGTATAAGTGTGTTGATTGAATTATAAAAGTGACATCTTAGTATAAAGAGTTATTCATAGAGAATAATTATTATAATAATATTTCATTATTCATTGTATAATTTGTTAGCTACAATATTTATTATGGTATAATATTACAATTGTTCATTTCGTATTTTATTTATTAATTATATTTATATTTACTAGAAAAAGAAAATAGAATTTTATTTACAGTATAATTATTATTAGCCACTATTGAGTTTTATACTCAGCTTCTATCATTCGATGAATGCAAGTCAAAGTAGTTTAGAAGAGCGTCGGATTAGTGAGGCAGCAATGTAGTTAGGATACTCTAAGTTTTGTACGACCCTTAGAAACATGTTTTGGATAGTATAATGTAATTCTACCAGGTGTTTTTATTATACAACTATTAATGTACAGTTATGGGCAGTAAAATATTTTGTGCTTGTGTAATAGCAGAGATGCTAAAATTATTTAGTGTATGGCTTGTTTAAATGATATGAATAATATATAGATAGCAGGTGTTCAATGACATGCCATAAATTATATATGAATATTTATATAAGTATGTGATAATATAAAGCCATAAGTAATAAATTTAATAATTATAATTATAGACCGAATATATTCAATCAAAGTAAAAAAAATTTACAGATCCTTAATAACATGATTAATGAATTTTTAATTATATGGTTTTTATTAATCATTCTACAGGAGCATTTTTCACCGATCGGGTGTGACACCATCAAATGATGAATTCTAAGAATAAAACTAAATGGTGCTTAATCATGCATATGTGTCACACCTATATGGTGAAACCTGCTCTTGTAGAATGATTAGTAAATATCTTACAATTAAGAATCCATTATTCACTCTATAAAGGATTTATGAATTTTTTTTTATTTTTTACTTTTATTTCAATGGAATATATCCAATCTGTAATTATAACTATTCATTTATTACTTGTGGCTTTATACTGTCACTTGTTTGTAAAAGTATCCACATATAAATTATAATATGCCTGTAAGAGTAGCGCGCCCCGGACCCGGGAGCGCTGCACGTTATTCGGGGTGAGATGCCATGGTGCTTGCTCTCAATGGCGCAATTCCATAGTTAATCGATCTTTGACCTAGAAAGATCGCGTCGAGGTTATTAATGGAGTCGCCACCTAGTTTGTTTTTGTCAATTCAATTGAATGACTAGACAACCAGGAAATAAAACCCGGGCCTCCCTGTGTTGGAAAGCGGCCTGAATTTCTTCAAAGTTTGGGTTTGGGATTTCAAATTTATTAATGTTCCATTTTATTATGTTCACTCATTTAATTTTAACGAAAGCTCTTAAGCACACAGTTAGGTTCAAGTTTGATTAGCATACACTTATATGACATAGAGCATTCAAGAAAAGCACATCACATATTGTAAAGCATAAAGAAAGTGATAAAGTGCAAAAAAATAAATGCAGAAAATAAAATGTGGGTATTTAAATACAACCCACCCAAAAATAATGAAAAGCAAATAAAAGAAAATAAAGCAATTTGGGTATTTAATACAACCCAACCAAAAGAAATAATTTAAAAAGCATATAAAACCCTAATTGGGGC
>CANYBF010290153.1:0-12725 GCA_948192965.1 Dalechampia spathulata
ATTATTCATATTTGACTTAACTAATTATATTTTTAAGAATCAATACTTACTTTTATAACCATAATCCTAATCTATTCAATTCGTGACATAAAGTTGATAGAAACCAATGAATCTTATAATTGGATATTGAAATAATACCTAGCTCCCTGAGTTCGATACCCTTCTTACTCTATACTAAGTCCATAGAGATTAGGGGATTTAATTCTGATTGCAATTGTATTTTTATTAACCCCTTAAATCCCTGCTTCAAGTATAGGGAAGAAACACTTATACCCTGTTTGATGTCAAGAGTATCCAAGAAAAATACATTTAAGGGATTTTGGATCAAGCTTAAAGACCTAAGGACAAACATCATGAATAAAACTAGTACAACCAAAGATACGAGAGGGAATGGGAAACAAAGTTTTTGTTGGAAATAATATAGCATAAAGAATATCACCCTAAAGAACTGAAAAGGGCATCCGATTAGTAAGAAATAAGCAGTAGAAACTGCATCAGCCCGGAATTATTTGGGAACATGCATATGGAACAGGAATGCTCTAGTGACTTCTAAAAGATGGTGGTTCTTATGTTCCACTACCCCATTTTATGAAGGAGTATCAACACATGAAGTTTGATGAATAATGTCATGTGTAAATAAGAAGTTATGTAACATATCAGATATATATTCTGTTCAATTATCACTTTTAAGAACATGAATAGATTTATTGAACTAGGTCTGAATTTTAGCATAAAACGCAAAAAAGATAGAAAATAACTTAGAACATTTCTTTATTAAAAATAACTAAGTAACACAAGAGAAATCATCAACAAATGTAACAAAATATCAAAATCCCATTTCAGAAGTGACAAAACAAGGACCCCAAACATCAGAATGTACTAAATCAAAGGGATTAGAAGTACGTTTATTAATACATGATGATAATGGTAACCGATGATGTTTAGCAAATTGACATGACTCACATTGCAAAGAAGAAATTGACTGAAACTAAGGACACAAGTATTTTAATACGGACATAAATGGATGACCTAATTGACAATGAACTTCAAAAGGAGTCGAGCTTTTAGAACAGATGAGGGATTGCAATATTTTGGATTAACCACATACAGACCCCCAGACTCATATCCTCTATCAATAATCTGCCTCGTCGAAAGATCCTGAAATAAATAATGATCAGGGAAGAATGAGACACTACAATTTAAGGTACAAGTGATTTGACTAACATAGATTAAATTAAAGGAAAGATCAGGAAGACATAAAATAGAGAAGACAGACATGGATGGTGTAATATGAGCAGTACCAATACCAGTAACAGGAGATTTAGAGCCATTTGCTATAGTAACAGGGGGACATACATGATTTTGGATTATAGATAAAAGACTAGGATTTCCTATTATATGATTTGTAGCACCATAATCAATGACCCATTTGGAAGAAGTAGAAGCAAGACATGCATTAGGAGTACCTGACTTAGCTATGGCAAATGTAGATGGAGTGGATTTTAGAGATGCTTGATATTGAGAAAAGCAAGCATACTCATCTGGTTATAGCGTGATTGTATTAGCACTAGAAAGATCTGAGATATCGATATTAGCTGTTTAATTCCTTAGGGCTCATGACAATAATAACAAACACCCCACTTATTTCCTAAGCCTAAGCATCACTCCTATCTAGCACATTATTATTTAGCTTACTGCAAGACTAAGATCTATTCCCTCCATGACTTATCAAGGCGCTGTTATTATGAGATGCAATAGAAGGTGAAATCTCAGTGTGAAGAACTCTAGTATATATCTCTTTTAAAGAAGGTAAATTTGAACTAGACAGAATTTGATTTCGGACAACATCAAATTCAGAAGGGAGAGCAACTAAGAACCCCATAACTACCATCTGCTCTCTCTGTTTATATTGCTCTTTGATATCCATGTCGAATGGAAGAAGACTATTAAGCTCTTCATAGAGGCATTTATAGTCCATAAAGAATTGTGTAAGAGTCTGGTCACCTTTCTCCAACTGATACACAAATTTACACACATCATAGATTCGAGAAATATTACCTTTTCTTAAGAATGTGAACTCAAGGTAATCCATCAGCTCCTTAATGAACTCACAATGATTGACTAAACCTAATATCTCCTTATTCAAATTGTAGATTTGAATAAATAACTTGACATCTCACACAACCATAGATGTACCTGAATAGTTTTACTCCAATCAAGATAATTTGTGCTATTAAGCTTATCATCAGTGATTTTAAATGTAACAGGAATCATAGTAGATAGAAATTTAGAATCAGCAATAGCCTTAGAGTTTGTCATAGCACAAACTACAATAGGAATGAACAACAGAATTCAAATATGTACTTCTAATGAAAATTATGGTTGGGAAAGAAGACCACATGCCGAAAAAAACATGGAACAGAAATGGTCACTGGAAAAAGTGTACCACGAGCCTCCACGTGGCAATGCATGAATAAGAGGCCGAGAACTTAAAGTGGCATATGATCTCCATGCGCTAATCAAAATCACACCGGACTCGGGCAGAGTACCGATCGACGGTCCCTCTTTCGATTGGAGTGGGTGGTGTCAACCAACCTAGGTTCTAACTAAGAGAACCTCAAACTTTCGGAAACCCTAAAATCGTAAACCCAGACACAGGCTCTGGTTTTTTCATTCACACTCTGATACCATATTACTTTGATGAAAAGTATATTTCTCATGTATTGAAAAGAGGATTTACAACCTATTTATATACATCAATCTATGTAGAATAGGAAACACCTAAATTAGAAATTCTGAGACTTAAGCTTCCTGCTTAAAGAAAATATCTTCTAGTAAATACAAATCTACATATATTCCTATTTTACTTTACAAATAGTTTCAAACTCAATTAAATGAATAATAAACAAGGAATAAAGCATTCATACCAAATAAACATTATATATTAAATTGTATCATTATCTCAAAATAAGAATCAAGAATAAATGATATTTGATCATATGTCTCAACATTTTCATGACAAAACATAAGATAAATGAATACCTTCTATGGTAAACAAAATTGCAATCAAATGACATTTATGATTTTATCATAAATATTGATTAGTTTAAATCATCATACATGTCATAAAGAAATTACATGAGAAAAAGGAGAGGGAAAGGTCATCTTTCCTTGAAGTGTGAATCAAATGTCTTATTTTTATTAATATATGATTTCAACCACATTGTTTCAAATTCAATGAAAGTTATTATCAAATTCATAAATCATCTTTTCAAATCAAATCATAAAATCAAAATGAACTAATAAAGCTTATAATAGGCTTTGATACTAAATTGCAAATAATTCAATTTGATGATTATCTCCATAACCTAACATGAGACTTTTCTTATCATCACTTATATGCTTCCTGAGGAAACTTCCTAAGAGATTACTCATCTTATAATTGTTCTAAGCCAAACATATTAAACTATGAAGTTTTTATAGTATAAGTATTGAAAAGGTAGATGCACCTTATTAATATATATAGTATCTATCAAATTGCTTAAGCTATTCTTGCTTATACGGTTCCATACTTGGATAAACTTAAAAATTGTTTAAGCTATTCTCAATTGTATAATATCATACTTGTATGATTTCAAAATCACTTAATTGTGTAGCTCCATCCCTACATAGCTTGCTAAGAGTTGCTTTTTGTCCATACTCTCTCTAGTACCAATGACTATTCCCTATCCTCATTGACCTTGATTGTCACATTTTCTTAATGTTCTATTTTATGTAGGAAAAATGATAAAAAAGAGATTTTAATACTTCACCTCTTTTGAAGGTCAAATTGATTTCATAATATATATTAAGATATTTTGAGTATTTAAATTAGTAGGTATAAAAATCAAAAATTGTTAATGATATATCATATTTATTATGTTATAAATATTTTATTAACTAAAAATGTTATATTTATAAAATAAATATTATATAAAATATTTTTTAGTTAAAAATAAAATATAATTAATGATGGATCATTATATTTCTTATTTATTAGTTAATTGTATATTATTGGCGTATGACTTGATATTATTAAAATATATGTGAATTCAATAAGTTTTACATTTATAATTCCTTAGTATGTGTTAGACCCAAGGTTTTGATGTATGTGTCACGTGTGAGTAAATTTAAGTTATTTACCACTTTTATGTATGTTTTTGTAGTTGGTACGGGCATACCTGTTTTGGTACGGGCGTACCAAATTGGTTTAATAAGTGATACGGCCATAAGGCTAACCGTACCAAGTTAATACTATTTGCTTGAGCATGGTAAGGGCGTACCATTGATTGGTACGAGCCTACCATTGCTCATAGGAATTGAGTTTGTCAGTAAACTTATTTTAGTACGGGCGTACCATTGGGTGGTATGATTGTACAGTTGCTCGCAGGAAAATTGCTTGTCAGGAAAAATGTTTATGGTACGGGCATACCAATGTTGGTACGGTCGTACCTCATTTCCCTCTCATTTTTTTAAGTATCTTTTTAAATCAGTATGGGCATACAAAGACAGGTACAACCATACATAACTTTGTAGAAAGATTTTAAAAACTTTCTAATGACTCTTTTTAATATAGAACTTTCATATCTTTCAATCTAACAGCTAGTTTTGTAGAGTAATTATTTCCTTGAGCTTCTATCTTCAAGAATAAGTAAGTTTACTTGTTATTTTATATTTTGGCAATTAAAAACTCTCAATTGATTGTATTTTCACAACACTAGAGTTAGGTTTTATTATTGTGGATTAGTGTGTGATTAATGCTTGGGCATTAACTTGTAATTGAGAGTTTGTGAGGTTGATTACTGTAAAGGTTTGAGTGTTAGCCTAAAAACACTAGGGTTTAGGATTCATTTATGGAATCCTTTATTGTAATTGATTGTATTTTAGTGGAACCCTAAGTTAAGACTTAGGAGAAGTGGACATAAGTAAAAGTTAGTGTTGTACCACCATAAATCATCGCACGTGTTACCATTTTCACAGAGATTTCATTTGGTATCAGAGTAATTGGTGCTCATTTGTATTAGAAGTAAAATTCTAGAGTAAAAGATCTTATGGCAACAAGTGAAAGTCAATCATTTATAAGAGCCCCCTTCTTTGATGGAACAGATTATCCGTATTGGAAGCACCAGATGGAAGTTTTCTTGAATAGCGATGGAATTAAGTTGTTCGACTTGATGGTGAAAGAGTTCTTACCTCCAACAATTACAATTGACGGTGTTGTTTCTCTCAAAGCTAGAGAAGATTGAACCAGGGAGGAATTGAAAGCAAACTTTCAGAATAAAAAGGCGATGAACATACTATATTATGCTATAAGTCATGAGGAATATGGTCGAGTATCACATTGTGTCACGGCAAAGCAAATATAGAGTACTTTGGAAACTCATCACAAAGGAACTAATCAAGTTTGAAACAAGAAAATCCAACTATTGACATATCAATACGATTTGTTCACAATGAAGATAAATGAGTCAATTTTTGAAATGTACAACCAACTCATGATGATCATAAATGGCCTAATGAAGCTTGGCAAGATGTATCAAAAAGAAGACATCAACAAAAAAATCTTACGGGTGCTGCCTAAGAAGGATTGGAAGGCTAGAGTGACATCCATTGAAGAAACAAATGACTTATCAGTTCTGTCAATCGATGTACTTCTAGGGAAACTCCTCATACATGAGATTACATTAAAACAAGGAATTGAGGAAGACAAGCAGAGAGGAATAGCACCTAAGGCTTTGAAAGAAGAAGATACCTCTTCTACAAGTGAAGGGGACATCGATGATGAAGTAGCCCTCCTCTCCAAACATGTCAATAATTTTCTTTTGAAGAAGAAGAAGAAGTTTGAAAAGGATGGCAAGAAGCCATTTGAGAAAAGATGAGACTTGAACTGAAGGGATAGTTTTTAAAGGAATCAAGCCATTTGTTATGAATGCAACAAGCCAGAACATATGAGGAACAAATTTCCTCGCCTCAACAAACCATCCAAGCCTTTCAAAAAGAAGGCATTGAAGGCTACGTGGGATGATGATAGTGAATCAAATAAGGAGGTATCCAGTGATGAAGGAGCAACTAATCTTTGCTTCATGGCATTCTTGGATGATGAAGAAAATGATGAGGTAACCACATTATCTCAATCTTATTATAGTAATGATGAACTTGATAATGATGATTATTGTGGTGCATTAAAAGAACTTTTAGGAAAGTATGAATACTTAGCTAAGAAGCATCAATTACTTAGAGGTAAACATGCATCCATTTCAAAAGAGAAAATGGTTTTACAAAATGAATTTAATTCTTGTAAAATAAAACTTGAAAGTCTTAAAAAGGAAAACAAGATTTTAAAGGATGAAAATGCTAAGGTCTTGAAAGAAAGGGATTTGTAGAAAGACAACCTTTCTAGATTTGAACAAGATGGTGTTAAAATTGATTCTATTTTGAAACATCAAAAACTTAGTGGTAATAAAGAGGGTATTGGATTTAATCAAAACTCCTCCTACACCCCTAAAAGCATGGTTTTTATCAAAGCTTCTACTTCCACATAAAAACTAAAGGATGTTAAAAAGAAAAATGCTAATCTTAAAGCAAACAAAAGGCATGCTAATAAGGTAAATCATTGCTCATGTTCTTGTAATCATAATCATTCTCATGCATCTGAAAGGAAACATGTACATAACCATTCTAGATTTAGGAATGTCATATGTCATTATTATAATAGAAAGGAGCATACAACCAATAGATGCTTTATTAGGAGAATACATTGGAATGATGATAAAAATGCTTCTAACCCCTAAGGACCCAAATACATTTGGGTACCTAAAAAGAAGTAAATGCATTTGTATTTGACAGGTATGCTTGAGATCTAAGATTAGTGAAAATAAATGGTATCTCGATAGTGGATGCTTAAGGCATATGACCGGTAATGCAAGCCTCTTCTCCAATCTTGAAGAATATGAGGGAGGTAATGTCATCTTTGGAGACAATGCCAAAGGTAAAGTTGTTGGAATTGGTAAGGTCGGTAAGGATTCCAACTTTTCTATTAGCAAAGTTTTATTAGTAAAAGGACTAAAACATAACTTTCTTAATATTAGTCAATTGTGTGATAATGGCTTTAAAGTTGTGTTTGATCCAAAAGGATGCTTTGTTTATAGGATTAGTGATGATAAGCTAGTTTTTCAAGGAGATAGGATAGAAAATATTTATATGATTGATTTAGATTCTATTCCTAACAAGAATGTGAAGTGTCTTGTTTTTATAAGTGAGGACTTGTAGTAGTGAAGTCTTAGTTAGTGAAGTGTCTTAGTTAGTGAAGTCTCGGGAAGAATGAACTTGTAGTAGGACTTATAAAGATCAAATTTACAAAGGACAAGGTGTGTGAAGCTTGCCAAATGGGAAAACAGGTAAAATCCTCATTTAAGGTGAAAAACAAGGTAACTTCTTTTAAACCCCTTCAATTATTGCATATGGATTTGTTTGGACCAACTAGAGTAGCTAGCTTAGGTGGTATGCATTATGCACTTGTGATTGTTGATGATTACATGAGGTTTACTTTGATTTTATTCTTAGCTCATAAAGATGATGCATTTAATGCTTTTCAAAATGTAACAAAAAGAATGCAAAATGAAAAAGGGTTATTACATTTCTTCAATAAGAAGTGATCATGGAAAAGAGTTTTAAAATGAAAGTTTTAAATCATTTTGTGAATTGTATAGCATTCATCACAACTTTTCATCTCTTAGAACTCCTCAACAAAATGGGGTAGTTGAAAGGAAAAATCAAACTCTTTGTGACATGGCACGTACAATGCTTAATGAGTATCAATTACCATCTTACTTTTAGACCGAAGTGGTCAATACCACTTCTTATGTCACAAATCGAGTTCATTTAAGATCAATTTTAAACAAAACTCCTTATGAGCAATGGAATGGTAGAAAACCAAGAATTTTGTATCTTAGAGTATTTGGATGCAAGTGCTACATTTTAAATACCAAGGATAACCTTGGGAAATTTGATTCAAAAACTGATGAGGGTTTATTTTTAGGATATGCTACATCTAGCAAATCATATAGGGTGTTCAACAAATGATCTTTGGTTGTAAAGGAATCTATGCATGTTGTTTTTAATGAAACTAACTCTTTTAGTCCAAGAAAGGACAATGTTGATGATGATGTAGGAATCTTATTCAAACAAAGTGAGGAACAAGAGCATCAACAAGAAACTACACTAAAAGATGTTGACAAAGAAGAAGTGAATGACCTTCCTCCTCACCTAGCTGCAACTCATATCAAGCATGATCTTCCAAAGGAGTGGCATTTTCCGAAAGGACACTCCAAGGAACAAGTTACAGGTGAAACATCAAAAGGGGTAATAACTCATTCTAAATTTAAAAATATTCATAACAACCTTACTTTTATTTCTTAAATTGAACCTAAGAATGTGAATGAAGCCTTAGATGATAAAAGTTAGGTGTTAGCTATGTAGGATAAACTAAATTAATTTGATAGAAATAATGTATGGACCTTAGTACCTAAGCTTAGAGATGCATCTGTTATAGGAACTAGATGGGTATTTAAGAATAAGCTTGATAAAAGTGGTATCATAACTAGAAATAAAGCTAGTTTAGTAGCACAAGGGTATTGTCAAGAGGAAGGAATAGATTTTGATGAAACCTTTGCACCGGTAGCTAGATTAGAAGTTATGCGAATGTTGTTGGCATATGCATGTCATATGAACTTCAAACTTTTTCAAATGGATGTGAAAAGTGCATTTTTGAATGGTTTTACAAATGAAGAAGTTTATGTTGCACAACCCCCCCCCCCCATTTTGAAGATTTTGAATTTCTAAATCATGTTTTCAAACTTACCAAAGCTTTATATAGACTTAAACAAGCCCCTAGAGCTTAGTATGATAGGTTGAGTAGTTTTCTCATTAATCATGGTTTTAAAAAAGGCAAAGCAGACACAACATTTTAAATTAAGCATTATAAACATGATATCTTGCTTGTTCAAATATATGTAGATGATACCATTTTTGGTGCTACTAATGAAAAATTATGCAATAAATTCTCTAAGTGTATGCAGGGAGAATTTGAAATGAGCATGATGGGAGAATTGAAGTATTTCTTAGGACTTCAAGTCAAGAAATATGAAGATGGAATCTTCATCAATCAAGTCAAATACACACAAGAAATGCTAAAGAAGTTTGGATTAGTAGATGCAAAACCGAGCAAAACGCTAATGAGCACAACTACAAAGCTTTCCTTGGATGAAAGTGGAAAACTAGTTGATCAAAAGAAGTATAGAGGTATGATAGGTAGTTTGCTTTACCTAACTGCTTCTAGGCCTAATATTATGTTTACTGTATGTATGTGTGCTAGATTTCAGTCATCTCCTAAGGAATCACACTTGAGTGCTGTGAAACATAATTTCAAATACTTGATTAGAACTATGTACTATGGCTTGTGGTATGTAAAGAATGATTTATTTGACTTGACTGCCTATTCTAATGTTGATTTTGCTGGAAATGTGTTTGCTAGGAAAAGTACCTTTGGTACTTGTCATTTCTTAGGTAATTGCTTGGTTTCTTGGTTTAGCAAGAAGCAAAATTGTGTATCATTGTCTACTACTGAATCTGAATACATATCTATAGGTTGTTATTGTACTCAAGTACTTTGGATTCAATAACAATTAAGGGATTATAATGTCTGTGTGTCTTGTACTTCTATTAAATATGATAATACCAGTGCAATACTTATCAAAGAATCCTATTCAACATTCTAGGACTAAGCACATTGATATTAGGCATCATTTTCTACGTAATAATGTGCAAAAAGGGAAGGTTGTATTAGAATTTATTGTTACAACTCACTAATTGGCATATATTTTGATAAAACCCCTCAGTGAAGAACATTTAAACTTCATCAAACATAAATTAGAAATGATAGATGAATCATTTTTAAAATAGGTGTGATTGGTGGACTTGAGAAATTTTAAGAAAAATCAGAAAAATCTTTAAAGATTTTTCTATTTTTTAGTCTCCGTACGGTCGTGTGACTTTCGGTACTCCTGTACGGATCCTCAATGATCTATTCTGAAGTTTTTGGTAATGTTTGGTATAGTCGTTAATCATTTTAGTGTGCCCGTATGCCATGTGGTACAATCATACCAAAATTGGTACGCCGTTTCAAAAAATTTGAAATTTTTGGCTGAGAACTCTCATACAACCGTACACCTTACTCATACACCCGTACACGATGATGAATTCCAAACATCTCCAGTTGGTATGACCATACGTATCACCTGTACCCTCGTACGCGTTATGAAATTTCAAGGCATTTTTTGCCCAAACGGTCATACGCGACCCCAAAATCAGTTTTTAAACTGATTTTTCAAATTCGAACTTCATTTTTCTCTTAATTTCTCTCTCAAATCCTCACCAAATCCTCTCAAACCAGTCTCCAAACACTCCAAACTTTGTTGCCCACAATCCTATTCATCATTCTTGGTTTAATTTTCTTTTATTTTTTCTATTTTCATATTTTAATTCTACTGTTTCATTACCTTTTAACACTATTTTTAATTTTAATTTTCTGATCATTCTATGTTGTTTTAGCTCTAGGTTCTTTAGATTTTATTACTTAGGATTGTATTTAGGTATTTTGTGTCAAATTATATTGATTTTGTGTAGGAATCATTTTTTGAGTTTTTCAAAAATTAGCTGAAATTCTGCCGAATTTTTGAAAAATCTTGTTTTTAACTAAATTATCCATTTTTCATTATTTTCATTATGTCTACTCCTGGTGATCGCGGTGACTCTTTTGTACGGAGAGTCAAACGCACTATCCCTACAAGCTCTGGCCCTCGAGATAGCGCTACTCCTGCTTTTATAGTTAGGACTTCCATTCTGAGTGAGAAGATTTTCTCTCACTCTTGTTTTATGTGTCATCCTACTCTCCATCAGACCGAATTGGAGGATGATGTTCTGCTATATTTGATCAATGTAGGTTGGTCAAATTTTGCTTTCTTACCTAACCATTTCATTTAGTCTGTAGCTCTAAAGTTCCTACAGACTTTTTCTCTGTCTACCACTTTCTCCTATACTTTCACACTCTTTAGGAGACATCATTCTCTTTCTACTTTAGAGTTTGATGCTCTTTTTGGTTTTCATACTGATGGCATCTTGAATGCCAAATCTATGGTCTTTGATCGCAATTCTTTCTAAAAGGATATTGCCCTCAACACCTCTTTCTGCCTTTCTCGACAGAAGGCATCCTGCCTCAAGTCTCCTGCTCTCTTCTATTGTCATAGACTGATCTCCTACTTTATTTTCAGGAGATCTGAGTCTAATGACACCATTATGGGCCCTGACCTTATTTTTCTCTGTTGCATAGTCATAGGTACCCCTATCTAGTTTGGACGCTAGCCTCAGACCTCTTTCCATGAGGTCGGCGTTCAGAAGCAGCCTGGCAGGGCTATTCTTTTTGGACTTATTATTCACCATATCTGTTAGGAGTTGCATGCCTTTCCCCACTCACCCCTCACCTGGACTGAAAGGTCCTAATCTTGATTTGTTGTTCATTGACCACTCTATGCTCTTTGAGCAGACTTCTAATGATGAGTTCATCATATACCTAGAGTATATTTCTCAATGACTCGACCATCTTCAGTCATTGGGCCTTCCCAATGACATTATCTCTCTCTATAGATGATGAGCTGTAGAAGTTTGTCAATGCCTATAGGTTCCACTTCCAGATGACACACCCGTAGAGTGGCTTGACCCTTCTGATCCATCCGCTGATGCCACACACCAGGCGGTACTGAGTCGCAAATGCCAATGATACTTTTAGGGTGGATCCTCTTCATATGCTGCTGCTCCTGATCCTCCTACTCCAGCTGCCACTTCCATTACTACTCCAGCAGTTGCTGCCTCTACTGATTCTCTCTTTCTCAACAGCTTGTTGTTATCATTACTCAACTTGATCGCTTGGATACTTTTAAGCAACGCTTTGACCAGATTGATCAGCAGCTCAAATATCTCACTCAGTAGTTAGCTTCTTTTAGTCAGCAACTTGCTCAGCACGTTACAGACTTTCATGAGTTTCAGACTTCTACCTCTGAGACTCTCCATTCCATCAATGTCATGATGGATCCTTTTGTTATTCCTCCACTGAGTCCACCTCTTCCTCAGGACCCACAGTGATCATTTTGATGTTGTCAAAGGGGAAGATGTTTTATGATTTTAGGATTGTGGAGATGTTAGTTTTGATTTCATTTTTATGTTAGTTTTGATTTTATCATTGTACTGAATATCTTTTTGAGTTTATATATATCATATGATGTTTATTCAGTTTCATTTTTATGTTAGTTTTGATTTTATCATTGTACTGAACATCTTTTTGAGTTTATCATATGATGCTTATTCAGTTCATCATCTTATTTTGTCTATTTCTATTATTGCTTATTATCATTTCCTCTGAATTGGATAATGCTTTGATTTTATCATTCTATTTATCATGAGTATACAATTATATATATTTTTCTGATCATTTGATAATCATTTGATTATGTTTATTACTTTGATCATATGTTATATTATTTATTTACTCTGATTTCTATATTTTCTCCTTTCCTTTGTGCTTGTTTGATCACTTATAATTTCATGGCATGTATTCTAAAATAAAGGGGGAGATT
>CANYBF010290174.1:0-13831 GCA_948192965.1 Dalechampia spathulata
CATAAAATGCATGCACATAGGGATGTTATGTGTGTGGATGTGAAAATCATCCTCATCATAGATAATATCATTAAAAGTGTTATCTACTAAGGTAACGATGTCCTTGTAAACATTCTAAAGAAGCAAATATCCCATATCTAAACCCTACAGCTTGGTCTTTAATGCGATAACTGTAGTGGGTTCTAGCTCAAGGCGGCGAGATTAGCAATATCATCGAAGATCAAGAAATCATCAAGGTTGATGGTAAAAGAAGTAGTGACAACCCTCTTAGACATTTTCAAGGCTGATAAATCATAAACATCACCAAAGATGGTGAACTACTGATCAAAGAAGTCCTTTGAGTTAGGCAACTCAAAAGCTCCATTGTACTGTGTCTCCTCTTGAACAAAGGCAATCGTCTTGAACTCTTTTAACTTCTCTAAAGTGTAAGAATCAAATCTGATGAAATATCTCTCCTTCTATATGGCAATAAGGATGTTGAACTCCATCAAACCCTACTGGTACCAGTTTAAACCTTGCCAAGCATGAAGTTCATATTGGGCAACATCTTCTCCATGATGGGACTCGATTGGTGCCAGTATGACTCAGGTTCTCCAATGGTGATGATCTGAAAACTAGTCATGAGAGGAACATCCTCTCTAATGTAGGCTAAGGCAACCTCATCATTAGCTGTAATAGTTACCACACCCTTATCATATAGAAACTTAATCTTCTAGTGCAAGGTGGATGACACACCTCCTAGTGGGTGAAACCATGGTTGGCCCAATAACAAAGCAAATGACACATGAATGTACCAGTGAAGGTACCAGTGGCAGTAACAGTGGTAGTGAAGGTACCAGTAACCTCTCATTTAAACTCATCATATGCCTTGATGATAGACTTAGATGGCTTTAAATCTTAAAGCTGAATCTTGAGCTTGGGCAACACCTTGAGTGGACAAACATTGATACCAGAATAGTTATCCACCATGATGTAAGGACTAAAGAAGTTCATGAAATGCACTTGATGAAGAATGTTTTATTGTGATGAATACCCTCGGCTGGTAAGTTTGTATCTAAGAAAGTAATCATGCTAGATCATAACTCCTAGTTCATCAACTAACTCTGCAAGTTGAAGGTAAAGGCAGATAGAGAAATCTTCATGCTAGAGAATGCCTTGATGATGACATGTTGATATTGCTGGGATGATAACACTAAGTCCTAGATATTGATGTTAGCTTGCATCTTCTTTAACTACTTAACGACCATATTCTTAGGTTGAGCAATCTCTTTACCCTTATCAACAGGTTATGAAGCTGGAGCATTGCTCGAACTAGCCTCATCCATAGTGGGTCTAACCTCAGTCAACTTTTTTAACTGAGTCATACTGAGAACCTAAGAGAAAATCTTCTTAGCATCCAATCCCTTCTATCACACCCAAACCCAGCATAGCACGCTCCCATAGAATAATTAATAATCACCTAAGCAATGAAATCATTAATTATCCTATAAGGGATATGTACAATTTTTTTTATTCATTTAACTATATCAAATAATGTGTACCTGTAATTTGATAATATCTATAAGCATGGGTAATATCAATGCATAATAGTATGTATCCAATATATCTTATGCATATATCATATATCTATTATATGAGATATGTGAATAAAGGGTCATAGTTTTATAATGTTACTATAGTTAGCTACATGAGTTTTAATCTTGTAAGAACAGGCTAAGGTCCCATACCATATTATCCATAACCTATTAACTGAATGGAATCATTGATAGAGGACTATACCTAGTATCTATCTATCAGAAATCATCGATGGTCAATAATACAAGGCAGTGAGCGGTGAAGGCAGACTTACTTTTCCGAAGAATTGAATGGAGTCTAAGGTATTCACTTACCCATAATCATCGGTTTGACATAAGATAAATAGTGGTATACATACATAAACTATGTATATGATATACAATACAATGACCTTGATTAGAATGGGAAAATTGATATAAAACTCTAAGATTTCAATGCCACCACATTTTCACTGTAGGTCCCCAATGGAGTCACTACTGTGGGTGGGGCTTTTACCATGACCTTGAATGAGGCTTGTGATGCATGGACCGAGGGCCTGCTTAGAGCAAAAATGCAATTTCTCAAGGGGCTACCTTGAGGAATGAGACAAACTTAAAAGAGTCACAAGATGGAGTTGCTACCAGATGGTGTCGGATTTGGTTCAACCAATATGCTAAGTCAAACCCTTCCAAGATGGGTTCGAGTGGTGAAGATTTATTCCCTCAAAGTTTCAATTTTGATATTACCATTTTAATTGAGTTAATAACCTTAAGCAAGCGGGCATTCATAAGCATGAAATAAGTAAACAACGCATTATAGCATAGTAGTGATCATAGCAGATATAGCATGGCAAATATGACATGACAATCATGGTATGGAATCATGGTGAATAAAAACATGGCATATGCATTACCTATAAAAGATGACATGGCATAGGCATGACATATGAGATGACATGGTATAGGCATGACATGTGAGATGACATGGCATAAGCATGGCATGTAAGATGATATGGTATAGGTATGGCATGTGAGATGACATATGAGATGACATGGCATAGGCATGACATGTGAAATGACATGGCATAAGCATGACATATGAGATGACATGGCATAGGCATGGCATAGGTATGACATGTGAGATGATATAGCATAGGTATGACATGTGAGATGACATGGCATAGGCATAGCATATGAGATGACATGACATAAGCTTGACATATGAGATGACATAGAATAGACATGGCATGTGAGATGACATGGCATAAGCATGACATATGAGATGACATATCATAGGCATGATATATGAGATGACATGGCATAAGCATGACATGTGAGATGACATAACATAAGGATGACATAGTATAGGCATAACATATGAGAGATGACATGGCATAGGCATGGTATGCAAGATGATATTACATAGGTATAGCATATGAGATGATATGGCATAAGCATGGCATGTGAGATGACATGACATAAGCATGACATGTGAGATAACATGGCATAGGCATGGCATGTGAGATGACATAGCATAGGTATGACATGTGAGATAACATGGCATAAGCATGACATATGAGATAACATAACATAAGCATGACATGTGAGATGACATGTCATGCCTACATGTGAGATGACATGGCATAGGCATGACATGTGAGATGATATGGCATTGCATAAATCATATAACAATGATAAAATGAGCATGGTAGCATGAATGAAAATCAATAATAATGGCTCGAAGAAAGGGATCGAGGAAGATAAAGGGATACACAATGAATTAAGGCTAAATCATACATACTAGGGAAACAAAATAAAGGTCTATTCTATTATAAAGTATCTTTAATGATATAAAAATTCAAGATGTTAAACAACATCTCCTCCACTCGAAAAACCATCCTTGGGCAGCATGAGCTAAAATGCTCAAATGGAAAATGCAAAACAAACAAGTAATCATTAGTAGTAAATGAAATTTAGGACTTGATTTGACCAATTCAAAGTCAAGTGAAAGAACAAATCAAAGGTCAAAGTCTAATGAATGTAATGACAACAATCATAAAAATGCAATAATAAACATAAGACAAATTGTGAAAATCATGATAAAATAATCAATTTTAGGCAAAGTCAATCAACATCATAATTGGTAGATTCTAAGATCACATGTAGCATCATTTAGAAATGAATAAACATACAATTAAGCTAAACATGTCAAGTGACAAATAAAATCATAATTAAAATGGCATTAATTGAGAAAAATAAGCAAATTAGATGATTTAATGGCAAAATCAAGTAAAATTGATCATGACACAATATGTTGGAGGACTCTAACATCATTCAAATGTCAATTAGAGACGGTAAACACATCCAACCAAAGCAATCATAGTAATCATACTAAATTAACAAATTAAATAAGCATTTAACTTGAAAAATTGATTTTGAATCCAAAATTAATAATGTAGGATCAATGTATGATGATTTCAAATTATTAGGGTATTATTAGGGTTACTGTAAAACCTCTAATGCTACTGAAAAATTTGATAGGCATCGAAAAATAACCAAAATCAAGTAAAAATAAATGAAAAATACAAGTTTTTGAAAAATATGGTAACTATGTGTACCATACATAGCATGATATATGCTACATATAGGCTATATGTGGCATACATAGCGTGCAACATGTAATGAGCAAAAATCAAAAGATAACATGTTTTTAGGTAAACACATGATTTAAATCATAAATCTCAACAGATATATGATTATCACAGATCATTCAAGCTATGAATAAGCTATGAATGCTATTGTTACATTCATGATTGAAGCTAATCAATGAGAAAAAAGCCAAAAATCATAAACCTACAATGAAATCAAGAAGAAAATGAGAAATGAATAGGCATTCTACACTCACTAAGTGATTAGCTTCTGAAAACTTGATTCCAAACATGATTAGGGATTTAAGAAGGGATTAATTAGTCAATAACCCTAGATTAATTACTTAATTAAGTATTTAATTAAGTGAGAATTCAATTTGGCAGAGTTTGGGTAGATTTTATGAATTTTGGACCTCTTTTCCATAAATACAAGGTATATAGCAGCATATAGCCCAAAAAAGGCTATATGCGCAGCATGTAGCAATATATGCCTAACATGATGTATTTTTAACTTATATACGATACCCAATGTAAGTGCATTGGGATGTGCACCATATGTCAAATAAGCATCATTTAGGGCATAAATGCATGGTGACACATGGAGCATATTAGATTTGTATGGGAAAAGGCCATGCACCATAAGTATGTCCACTGATCTTGCGCAGCATGTACCACTATATGCTCCACATATCATGAAATGCATATTATGTGCTCCACCTTTCACTTACAAAATGTAACGTGCTCTATATGTCTAAAGCACTCAAGGAAAGCTAAAAGGCATGTATGCAAATCAAGGTTAACATTGGGGCCCTGTACCAAGCTGAATCGAAGAAAATCCAAAGTTACAATGCACGAGTGAAAATTCATGGTCAATAAATGCCTATAGTGATTTCAATTATAATTATGTCTTTAAGGAGTATGTGTCGTAAGGCCACCTGTAATATGATTCTAACAGCTTAAACGTGAGCCAAATAGGTTCCCCAATCATTCGATATATGATGATGTTATTTTTAAATGTTATCTTACTTAGGAAGGAAGGATCTAAAATCAATAATTCTGAGCTTTTCCTAGTTCATTGTATAATTGTAGGAATTGGGTTTGGTGCTACACTATGAATGGTTAAGGATTTCATCCGACTAAGTGAATCTACCTAAAATACCCTGATTTATTGTGGTGGTCTAATTACCATTTTAGGTATACACTTTAAGGTTCTTAGAACTAAGAAGATCAAATATTCTGTAACCCCAGGTAAAGATAAGTTAGATCTACCATCATTGATAAATAAGAGGTTGATTAAATGGTTTAAAGAATTAAGAAAATTTTTCTTTGCTCAAGGTAATATCTTCCAATACGACATTGGACCAGATAGCATGCCTCCTCCACCTCCTCCTCTCTCTGCTTCCAGTTTTACTCAGCTTCCTCACAAACAACAAGAATCATAAATAGAGCCTGACCCTAATGATATCCTCTCACAACTCTAACATCTCACCATGACAATCAACTCCAATACTTAAACCTTGATTAACCTTCATAAACTTGCTTAGTCCAATGCACAATATATTCAGGTGATCCATAATAAAATGGATCATTTCAAAGAGGCTTACTTTAGCTACTTTCAAAGTCAGGGTTACCACCATCGTCCATCGCCACCACCTGAGTTATGATCATCCAGGGTGTTTCTTCACCCTTACTTCATTTTGTTTTCTTTTATTTGGTTATTGCATTTTCATTTATATTCTATATTACTTTCATTTCTATATGTTTCTAAAAATGTTATCCATTGTTTATTGCTTATTTATGAGACATTGAGGATAATATCTGATTTTAAGTTTAGGGTAGCATATTCATGTTAGTTCACTCTGCATTCCATGCATTTCACTATGATTTTTATTTTTACTTATTCATTTTTTGTTCAATTAGCATTTTTAGTTAAATTTGTTAGGAACACTTGCTTTAAATTTGGATGAATCTAATGATTGTCTCTTTTCAAATTTGAATGATTTGATGTTGGATATAACATGTTGATGGCAATTTCTAAATGTTTACTTGAGTTGTTTGAATTTTTTCTCACTCTATATCCTCTTATTACTCATGCCAATTTTTTATGGACTATTAATTTTAAGTAACTTTGAGTTTAACTTAGCTTTAAATGGATGAGTCAAGTTCTGATGAATAATTTAGCTTATTATAGTCAAAAAGGTAGATCAAGCTAAAAATTGAAAAGGCATAAATCAATTGTTATAAATCCCAGATGTACTCCTATGTTCATTGGTTAGTAAGTAGGAAATGGCATGTGCCCCATGTTATTTTCTAAGTCAAAAATGCTAATGAATACAAGTATTGATGTTCGTTAATATTTCTACATTTTTTATGCTTAATAGATAGGGGCATCTATGCACCCCATGCATGTCTCTAAGTTAAACGGCTTAAAAATATGAGTTATGAACTTGAGGACCTTAGTTGTGAATTGATTAATAAGGGGTCAACATTGACAATGTTTGTTTTCGTATTAAAGGTTCACAACTAGGCAACTTGGTCTAGGATGTAATAAACTAGTTAGTGAGTGTTTTAACATGTCTTAATCTATTTATTGTTCTATAATAACTTAGATAATTTCATTAACTTCCTTTTTCATTTCTGCCTTGTTACTTGAATACATGTCATTATTCCTCACCCTTAGCATACATGTTCCTAACAAAATATTGGCATTTTTAATAAAACAGACTATGAAATGATTAGATATTAAATTCCATTTAAACACTTTTAATTATTCTTCATGTCATTGTATATCTTACATCTTCACTTCATTTGAGTTGAATGTTGATCATTTCTAATTCATTATAATTATAGCTTTATGTTTTTCTTTGCTTGAGGACAAGTAAAAGTTTTAAGTTTAGGATGGTTTGATAATTAACATTATCACTTCTTTTCTCGATTCTTAAATAATTTATTAAGCTTTGTTTTCATATATTTTATTTGCATATCTTAGCATATAATATAATATTTCATGAATTTTTCATTATCTCATACATCATACTTATAATGTTGCATTTTTAGAATTATTCATTCATTTTAGTCATATTTCTTATTCATATATATATTACTTTAGTTTTAGGTCTAAGTTGTATATGTTATCCATCCTTAGTTCATAAATTAATGCATTATAATAACATGTTGCATATTTTTCTAGCAATTGACATTCATTTCATGCATTAGAACTTTAGTTTTTAGGTCAACAAGTTGTGTTTAGGTCACCACAACTCATATTAAGTATGTTAGGATAAAATATAATGCATGAATAGGTTACACGATTCATGTTCAAAGGAACATGAGTCGTATTCTTCATGAAATGCTCTCATACACACACACGACTCATGTTCAAGGGAACATGAGTTGACATGAGTCATGTTCCTTTTGTTTCCCTTTTTTTATCTTTAACTTGCATTGGTCGAGCTTCATACTATTATGCCTTGCTAAACATGACTCATGTGGCTTCTTTTGATCATAATTTCACCTCCTTTTGTTAGCCATTCAATCATGAAAATGTGGGGCTAAGATGTATTCATGTTTGAAGTCAGTTTTGTAAAGTATTTTAGACCTACTGAACATGGGAATGAGGGACATCAATCCTAACACAGAAAAAGAATTAGGATTTTAAGAGATTGAGAGAAAACAAGAGTAGAAGACAGAATAGCAGTAGCAGTAAAAATATTCAAGTTTCTCTTTGTCTTCATCTCCTTCTATTTTGTTTTGAACATTTATTATGGTTGTAATTCTTTCAATTATTATGTTCTTTTACTTTATTCAATTCCTAATTATGACTTCATGGTAGTTGATAGGGTTTGGATGTTATGTGAACATATTATTCCTTTCTATTAGTAATTTGATGTTCTTCATGTTCTTAAGTTGAATTTCTTGCTATTATGTTCAATTGTTGGAATGGACCCTTTTAACATACAAACATTAATTTAGTTCTATTAATATATTTAAAAGAAGGTTTAACTTAACTAAATGAACTTAAGAACACCAAATTATAACTGCTTAAACATATGAGTTAATATAATTTAGAAGTATAAAGTGTGGAAACTAAATTTAATCACTGGATTTAACTTAACAATCACGAAAGTATGGTGTTAGCTTATGTTCAGTAGGTAAAACCTCTTTTGAAAGGAAGAATTTTACATTAATACATTGCTTTGAAGTTGGTAATTGAATTGTTAATAAAAGGTCTTGTTTGTGTTCGTATCCTTATGATTAATTGTAAAGTATGTATATTATGCTAATTAGTTAATGATTTAGTTAATTAAATAAACTTTATCTTATAATTGAATATTGAGTTGCCTAAATAATTTATGAAATTGATAACTAGTACTTGACTACCTTTAGTCCCAATGAATAATACCCTTATACTACAGTTGCAATCCATATTTTTGTAGTGACATAATTACATAATAAGGATTATAAATTTTAAAATTTGTTGATTGACTTTGCATGCTAAGATACATTTATTTACATGCCAACAAAAAATACTTCCTTGAAACCTATGCTTATTGGTTGGATTAACAAAAGGACTCTCTTTAATGAGAAAAACTTTCAAAATTTTCAAAAATATGAAAGTTAAAAAATTAATTTTAAAAATACTGATTTTTTAAAAAATTCATAAGAACACGTATTATTTATTTATAATATAGGGTTAATTGAAAAATAATTTACAATCTTTAGCATCTTTTAGATATTTATCTCATTCTTTTAATTTTTTACAATATCATTCATCAACTTTTAATTTTTGCAATTCAAATCATAGAGGAACAACTTGTCACGGGGACAAAAATATCCCACATCAGAAAGCAACAAGCAAGGTATTGGGTTTATAAGGGGGAGGGTTACACATCCTGGCATATTTTTTAGGAAAAGGGTAATGACTCCACCCGTGACAAGTGGTATCAGAGTTTGCCTGGATCTAACTCCGATGTCTCGCCAAATGTCCAATGTAAGGTAGGTAAGGGGCCCCACCTGTGATGAGGGCGTCATAGGATTAGGTGGGGGAGAATGTCACGAGGACAAAATTATCTCATATCAGAAACACACAAGGTCTTGGGTTTATAAGGGGAGGGCTGCACATCTTAATAGTTATATTTTTTTGGGAAGAGAGTAATAACTTCGCACAAACTGCTAACATGTATATATGAGTTATTGATATTATTAATTTTTATCATACACATCAGCAAATATTCTTCTAAGATTACGTTTATTGTTTATTGTGAAAATTAAAAAGTTAGTGAAGGACATTGCAAAAATTAAAAGAATGGTATGAATATGTAAGGTGCATTGAAGATTATGAATTATTTTACATTAATCATATTATGTATAATAAACTAAAAAGATATTATTAAGTATTTTAAACATATAATTTAGGTATTTGAAATCAAAAATATAAATTATAAATTTTTTTATTATTAATTTAGAATAATATATATTTTTATATTTTAATTATCTTTAATCTCAAAATATATATTTTAAAAATTATATATATTACATAGTAAAATATAAATAATACAAAACCAATACTTTTAAAAGTTGGAAAATTAAGGAAAAAATTTGTAAATATTTTGAAGAAAAATGATATTTACATAATTATCCTTGACAAAAATTATGATAATGAGCATTCTCTTTCCCCTTAAATTGTTTTCTATTAAATCTGAAATTCTGGAAAGAAATGCCTATTGATTGAACCTGATGGACTTAGTTTGATTATTTTTCGTGAGGTGAATGGAGAATTATATATATATATATATATATATATATATTGGTCAAAGTTAAACAAGTCAGTTTGGAGGGCCCAGTTGTTCAGAAAGTGACATGGTTTGGTTTTAGGGTTATCAAAATCGGAAACTGGTTCAGCGCGGTTTGGTTGTTTTAGTTTCAACCGAATATTGCGCAGCTCCACCGCTCCTTTTCCATGATGGTGCATAGAACCTATTCTCTCTACTTTTAAATTGGAATAAAAGTAAACAAAGCTTATGGCGTTTCTTATTCATTTATTTTGTTGCCGACAACCACAATACAGCCAATCCCTGAAATAAAACAGCGGCAACTATCAACAGAATCACCATGCCTAATTCATATCCCATTTGCAGTTTCTTTTAAAAATGATAGCATCATCAAACAACATTCATCAATTTATTATCATTCATTACATTAAATCTCTCAAATTCGCTGTGGTGTATTGGATTTCAGAACTTTTATTTAATTATCATAAAATCCTGAAACTATTATATTTGCTTTAATCGAAAGACCCCCCATATGTAAGTAAAAATTTAAAAACTCAATAAAAACTATTATAATTAAGAGGCTTAAAAATGCAAGTTTCCTTTGTTAATTTCGTTTAGTTGTTGCTTCCTCCTCGATGGATGCCAGCCTAGACGCTCTATTATTTTACTGTTTTATTTTTTAATCCTAAGTTACATAAAAAAAAAATATGTGTCTTACATGAAATTAGATTTTGTCTTTGTTTTGGGAAAATTACACGAAAGACATTATTTCTGTTTGGTGAAAGATACTTTAATTAGGAATAAATGGTATAATATTGACCACAAGACTTTGATATTCATTTGAGAATAATTCATTAATGACTGTATGAATAATTTCAAATGAAAATTGAATTATAATTTGATCAAATTTTCTAATCTATAAAAAAGTATCATATGTTTGGTGGATTTTAAGGATGTTTTTATCATGGATTTAGAGTTTTGCAAGATGGAATAAAACTTAAATGACATCTAAAGTTATAAAGCTATATATATATATATATATATATATATATATATATATATAAGGTTTTAAAATTTGGAGCATCATTCTTAATGGATTGAACACCATCCAAAAGCACCAGGGATAATATTTTGTTGATTTGTTGTCAAAATCTTAGCTTTCCACATTACTTAGTATTTTGAATCTAACTTCCTCTATAAATTTTGAATTGAAATGATTTTAAGATGCATTAAAAAAATTAGTTAATAATTAAGATTTTCATGAATTAAACTCTAGAATTTTTTATCATAAAAACTTTGATATCATGTCAATGAATCATTTAACTTAAAAATTTAAGTTATTAGATTAGATTCATAACTGGTTTAATATATTTTTAATAATACATACATGCAAATACACATATAAAGTTTGATATATTTTGATTGTTGTCTATTGTTCTTTACTATTATAGACATATGTAAATAATATAATCCATATAATATATTTAATTATCTTATATATCATATGATTTATATGTAATTATCAACATATAATAGATGATATATATCATGGTATACATTAATATATATGTATATATATATATACACCATAGTGTATATATATATATATATATATATATATATATATATATATATATATATATATATATTCTATGATATATAAATATTTATCAATATATATCCTATGATATTTTAGTAATATAAATTATAATTATTTTTTTCAATAAATATATTTATATTGTTAATACACATATGAGAGATTAAGTATTTTAATAGTATTGAAATTAATATACATTTTAGGCCTTGTTTGACAAAATTAATAGTTATAGTGATAATTAGTCATTTTAGTAGTTGTTATTTATTTTATTAATACTAGATTTATGTCTGTTATATGTTAGTATTAATTATTTAATTTATTATTTATGTTATTTTGTATAATATTTTTAATATTTTTTAATTTCAGTTAAATATTATTATTATATATACTATTAAATTTTATTGCAACATATAATTTTAATCTTGATAAAATTCTATTATAATCCAGAATTTTATTATTATACATCTCATTTAAAATTATATCGTATAATATAATTTTAACTCTTATAATTATATTATTATACATCACTTTTATAATATGACTTTTATCTCTTTATAATTTTATTATTATACATATTATTTAAGATTCTATTTTAAAAGTATACTCCATCAATCTAATTTGTTGACTTTTACAGGGTGAGTTTAAAAAACTAAGTGTATATTAACAATATAGGATATTTTTATAACTTTAATAATTATTGAAAAAATTATAAATAATATTTCTTTTAAATAATTTCATTATAAAAATTAGTTAATATAAATTAAAACTATTAATATTAGATTATTAAAATAAAATAAAATTATTTTTAATAAATTTAAATTTTTTTAATATAATTCTATTTTCTTAAAACTAATAATTTATGTGTTAATTTTTCATATAGAATTGTGATAATGAAAATTAATTATAATGAATTAAATTATTAGATGATAAAAATATTTTATATTTATATTTGATTTTGAATAGAATTCTTAGATAGAAATTAGTTGTTATAAATTAAAATTATTACTATTAGATAATTAAAATAAAATTAATTTTAATTTTAATAAATTTAAAAGAAATGGTAAAACCATCATTTTATTCTCCTTCCCTCATATAATTTTTGTATTAGTTAAAAATTCAATGAACTATGTTTTATCAATTTACTTTATTTGATTTTTATAGTGTGAATTTAAAAAGATAAATCATACTTTAATAATATGGGATATTTATAACTTTAATAAAGACCTCCTATTTTTTAAAAAACTCATAAATAATATTTTTTATATAATTTTATTAGAAAATTTAGTTATTATAAATTAAAACTATTATTATTAAATTATTAAAATTAATTTAATTTAATTTTAATAAATTTAAATTTTTAATAAAATTTTATTTTCATAAAATTAATTATTTATGTGTTATTTTATATAAAATTTGATAATAAAAATTCATTTTAATAAATTAAACTGTTAAATAATAAAAATAATTTATATTTACATTTGATTTTAAATAGAATTCTAAAATTAGTTATTATATATTAAAATTATTACTATTAGATAATTAAAATAAAATTAAAATTAATTTGTTGCATATCGACATAGGCCCAAAGAATGAGATGTAAGGATCAGTTTTTAAAATAAGTAAATGATAGAGAAATAGAATTAAAATTAGTATTGTTATACCATTATACGATAACTGTCATTCCTTAGTTCTTATGAAGGTACAACAACCACTAATACCATACGATTGGTGTCGCACCCTAATTTTGGACCGTCTTGACTCGGATTGAATCCGGGATGATTCAGGACCATTTCGGGTTGGTCTTGGGCCACTCCAGGTTGATTCGGATCATTCCAGGCCCTTCTGGGCCAATTCTGGACCATTTTGGGGGTGTGACACGCCGCATATGTTTCTGGACCCGCCGCATATGTACAAACATACGCGATCGCGTATGTTTGTGACACGCCGCATATGTTAGGATACGCGATCGCGTATGTCTCTAGGGCAGATTTTTTAAAAGCTTTGGAACTCCATTCTACGCGAGAGATTTTTAAGGGGGGTTCAGACTTTTGACCTACGGAATTAGGGTTTTTGGCAGACAAGAAAAACGGGATTAATCCTTTTAATTTTGGTTTTAATGATTCTAAGCAATTAGGGTTAAAAAATTCACAAAATCACTTAGACTTAAGCGATTTTACTCCCCTAAACTTGGAATCGGACTATTCTTTCTTCCCTTACACTCGGATCTAAGGAGAATCTACGAGAGGTTAGTAGATCTATCAC
>CANYBF010290370.1:0-33793 GCA_948192965.1 Dalechampia spathulata
CGCATATAACACAATGTAAATCCACACATTGCAATGCACCTACGTACACCCATCAGTAGTCATATACACACGTACACATGCACATACATCCCTAGATACGTATCTACGTATACTCCTAGGGTCTCTAATGTGGGTGTAACATAATCATACTTAATTCATAAATTATGTATACTCCAAAATAAATCATAATTTATCTTAATTCCTTAATTGTATGCATTTCCATGCATACGTAATTATTTTTACCTCGATATAAGTGTAAATTATAGCTCGATCCGATTTTACACACTCAAGCTCATTTTTCGCATTCGACTTAGTCTACCATCGTTTTATCATCATTTCTTAATCCTGATAAATATTTCCTATTGTTTTCATAATATTTACAATTTTCACCTCGAATTACGTGTATTTCCAAAATTTCACATCATCACCCTATTTTTAATCGTACAAGGGATAATTTAATTACTCGAATTATTAATTATTTTTACGCTAAAAATGAGGATGTGACATATCATTTAAACTCACATTCATTTTATAGATATAATTTGTAACTTAATTAAGAATCTGTTGAAATTCAGTTACTGATAAGTCATAACTTAGTATGACAGTTTTAATTATATGCTAACTTAAATCAATTAATATCATATTATTAATTACCTCTTAAAATCCTATTTATATTGCTTTAATAGTTCTTATTATTATTCTTGTCTAATCTCAAATTCTAATATCAGTTTAAGTTTAAAAATATCTTGGGTATATAGGGATATATTTAGTATCAAAATTCATTTAGTCATGTAATAAATAGTTCTCTCTTAGTTTCCTATTGACAGGTTCTTAATAATCTTATTTCCTTAAGATTAGTTAGCAATTTAAACAATATTCTCTTGATTAATTTAGATATTAGTCATATCTTAATAATATTCTAAAACTCTGACAAAACATACTTAACCTCATATCATATATCATTATCAAAACCCAATATCAGTTAACTATAATCCTTAATTAATTTAACTCATAACCAGTGACTATATAAATTATAATGTGAATTAAACAGCTTTCTATTATCTATTACTAGCCTCAGGTCCAATAACATTACATATGTCTGCTCATCATTTAATCATTTAATTTCACTTAATAGAGTATCATTACCATACTATTACAATCAGATTCAATTATCTTAACATATTCAATATTCCTGCCTTAGGTATTACCATAAATCATATTCTTAATTAACACTTTACTTATCCAATTTAATTATATACTATCCATCAAATAAAATGAGTACCATTCTGCCAGCATCTAAAAATCCACCAAAATTCACAAATCAAGCAAATCTATAGCTAACTTATACTTACCAACTCACCTTTTAAACTATATAACTCAAATCTTCACTAAAAATGACCTCTTTGGCTCCTATGCTTCAGATTTGATATGATTCTTCACCAAATGACTTCTTCTTTGTAAATTTATAACTCAAATCAATATGCATGCACTAAAATAAGTTAGATCATAATAAAGAAAGAAGATTTGACACATAAAGGGTTCAGTTTTTAATCAAAACATATAGATCTTCATGATTTGTAAGTAAAACTTGAAGATCTATAAAAGAAGTAGTTCGGCCATTATTGAAACAAAGAAAAATAGAAAGTTTATTAACCTTACCTTGTAGTACTCACATGAAACTACGTAGTTCATGAAGAATCCAGACTAAGAAGGAGTTGAAAAACAAGTAAACTTCAACTCTTAAAAGAAAATAACTTCTGTTTTTAAGCTTCAAGGAAAGAAGCATTTGATCACCATTTGAAAGGTAAAAAAATGGAACCATTTAAATAAAAACTTAAGTTAAACACATTTACCTTGAAGTATACTTGGGTTTAGAAGAAAACAAAAGCAAAAGAGTTCAGCCTTAAAGCTTCAAAAGAACATGCATGCACCTCTTCTTGAAAAATAAGTAAAAATGGAAGTCTTTTACCTTTAGTTTATGTTATTTCTTCAAAGTTTGTAAGGTTCATGAAATTACAGAAAAAAGATGGAGTAGGAATGAGGAGGATTTTGGCTGGTTTGAAAGAAAATGAAGAAGATTAGATTAGGTACAAGTGAGAGGCTAAGAAAAAGATAAGAAATGAAAGGAGATAAGAAGAAAATGCATGAGTGGAAGGGAAAGAAGATAGGGTGTTGGCCAAATAATGTTTTAGATGAAATGAAGTCCATTTGGACAAATTTCCAATTTAGTCCCTATATTCCTCCAAACTACCCCTTTTAGCCTCTAAACTTATATTTTTTTTGTATTTTGCTTAAATCCACCAATAAAATTTCTCAAATTTCATATTATACACTCTAATATATCATATTTTAATTATAAATACCTTCCAACAATTTTCCCATACCAATTTAATTAATATTCTTACACTCTCTCTCTATCCACTAACACCTTTTTCAAAACTACTTTTCCGATTTCCTATACAACTTTTTTCAAATACCAATCCCACTTCCATTTAATTATTCTATTTAAAATATATTCTAAATTATTCTATTTCCATTAATATTTATCTATTTATTATCTTTCATAATTCTAATTTCCTATTTTCTTATTTATAACATCATCTTGGTCACTTATGACATCATAATGACATCATAATTAAAATTAATACTTTTACCTTTTTTAATATTTTTTTATTATCTAATTATACTAATTCATCATTACTTCATCATTTTTTGTTTTCCAATAAAAATTATAATTTATTTCACTCGCTTATATCACCATTACCTAATTATGATATCATAATTAATTTATAATTCAAAATTTCCAAAATTTGCATTTTCTAATTTAAGTTAATACAAGTACTATGGTCAAAACCATTCAATCAAATTCAATGTTTTAACATAGAAATCATTGTTTTAGTACCGTTTAGGGTTCATTTTAGTAGTTTCGGCAAAATTTTGAATTTCCTCTTTTGAGCTTTAAACTCAATTCTTATTATATCCGTATCAATATAATCATAATTTCATATCATTTTCACACCAATAACATATAAAACACAACATAACCTCAATTTATGAATGCACAATAAACCACTAAATTCAGGATGTGACATTTAATCATATTTTTATTGAACAGTGGTATCAAAGCCATGGTTTTCATGCAATCCTTCATTGAAAACTTGAATTTCATTTTTTCAGCTTGTACTGTGCTTAAATTTTTTTCTTTTGATGTTTAAAGAGGTTATACTTTGAATTTTATAATAAACTTTTAAGAATATGTTCTTGACTCATTATACTTTGTTTCTATTAAAAAATATTGCATGGTTATTTGGAAAAACTTTGAGAAACAAATTTGTTTACATTCGCCTATCATACATGATTGCCAATTATTCTTATGTTCCATGCTTGTTGTTTATAAAAATGTTTTAAATCAAAATATTTACATATTAACATGATTATGGAACATTAATGATGGTTTTTAATTCAAATTAAAAGGGTTTTAATTCAAATTAAAAGGGTTTTAATTCAATGGATTAATGTTATATGCATCAAATGCTGATTGTGTATCTTTATTCAGTTTTCATCAATTTGATCATATTAAATTTATTAATTTGACTAATAAATTTAATATTCATGTATTAGATACATTAAAAATTTAATAAATGAAATGTTATTAATTTTAGAAATTAATAAGTATTTTATTTTCATTAAAATTCTTAAAGGATCAAATTGAGTATAATATGGATTTTGACTAAGTTTTACTTCTTTTGTTATAATTAATTTCCATGTGATATATTATTATTTAAATATGATTTAAATATTAATATGTTACTATTTTGATAGTTATTTAATTATGATAAATAATTAATTGAAAGAAATCAATACAAGGTTAAAACATATTTTTGAAACTACAAGCCCAACAAATGTTTTTAAATTATGTTAAAAAGATTAAAACCAAAATCTTTAAAGAGGAAATTTAATTTATACATTACATGTGTATGAATGAATGGATGTTTGCATGATAATGATTATGGACTAGGCCTAATGAGATTGAGCACATGCATTTTTTACAAGTTTGGTAAATTAAAATGCTAAACACATCCAATTAAAGCCAATCACATCAACAACATCAAATTAACAAATTAAATAAGCATTTAACTTGAAAAATCAATTTTGAAGCAAAAATTAATGATATAAAATCAATGTATAATAAATTCATATCATTAAGATTGCTATGAAGCCACTAATGCTACTAAAAATTTCAATAAAAATCAGAAAATAAGAGAAATCAATCAAGAAATCATGAAAATTAGATAAATATAGCATCTATGTATGCCATACATAGATGGATGTGCACAGCACAAAAGCTATGTGTGGCAAACATAGATGGTTGTGTGCAATACATAACATGCAAAAAATAGAAGAAAAGGTATTTTTTTTAGTAAAAACATACAATGCAACATAAATCTCAGCAGATTTATGATTATAACAAATCATTTAATCCATGAATAAGTATTGAATGCTACCATAGCATGCATAATTGAAGCCAATCATCTAAACAAAGCCAAAAATCCATAAACCCATAAAAAGAATCAAGGAGAAAATGAAAAGAGAATAGGCATTCTTCACTCACCAAAAGTAACTAGCTTTTGAAACCTTGATTCTAAATGTTATTAGGGATTTAAGTATGATTAATTAGTCTCTAATCCTAGATTAATTACTTAATTAAGTGTGAATTAAATTTGATAAAGTTTAGGCATATTTTATGAATTTCAAACCTCTTTTCCATAAATACAAGGTATGTATTTATAGGATAGGGTGATGGGTTGTCAAAGGCTTGACAAACAATGTGGGATTCTAGAAAACATGAATGATATGTATAGCATATAGCCCAGAGAAGGGCTATATGTGTAACATGTAGCAACAAATGCCCAACATGATGTATTTTTGGCCTATGTACACTGCCTAATGTTAGTACATTAGGATGTGCACCATATGTCAAATAAGCATCATTTATAGCATAAATGCATGGTATCATATAGAGCATATTAGATTTGCATGGGAAAAGGTCGTTCACCATGCATATATTTTTAGAACATGCATAGCATGTAGCGCTATGTGCTCCGCATATCATAAAATGCATATTATGTGCTCTACCTTCCACAAGCAAAATGTAAGGTGTTTCGCATGTCCATAATACTCAAGGGAGGCTTAAAGGCATGTGTGCAAATCGAGGTCAACATAGAGGACCTGTACCAATCCGAATTGAGAAAAACCCAAAGTTGCAAGGGACAGATGAAAAGTTAGGGTCAACAATATCTAAAGATAGCATTTGGGATCCACTGCTAGAATTTGACACAATATGGTTAAAAGTTTGACCAGTAGTCAATGGCTTGACTAAAACCGATCATCTGCTGGATCAATTCCCTATCTATGCTAGACATGGAAAATCAATTTATTAGTGAAATTAAAATTCAAATAGTTTAGAGAAAATACTTGAATTTTTGAGTATCAGTCTATTGCATTCTAACTAGTTTTCTAGATTTTTTCAACACTGCGGGTTGTGAAAAAAATTTAACTCATTAGGGAAAAGTGCTCAAAAAATTTTGAAATTTTTATGAGAAGTTTAATTCCATGAGTGCATCTTCATGAGCATATGGCTCACGTTAGCAAAAATTACTATGTATGGAGCACATTCTATTACATGTTATGCATGTCATATGAAAAATATAAGTCTCCAAACCTCCAAATCGAAAATCATTTTACTTCCTTCTTCAAAATTGATTTTCTCTCAACTTTAACACCCGAAATCCAGCATTTCTTAAAAATGGTAAGAATTAAGATGCAACCAACACCTCGAGACCTAAAATCCATCCCAAGTTATGCTTTAACCAAACATACAGCCCGTGAACCCTACTATGGAGCTTCTTACGATAAACTAATTGTTGAGATGTTTGCCATAGACTCCCATAGGTGCCAAGCTTCTCTTGAGAAGGTGAGTTTCTCATGTTTTAATTTATTTTTTTTAATTTTTTTAAGGTTGGATATTTGTGTCTTTTTGGCTTATTCAAGCCAGTATTTGGCTTGGATTTGATGCTAGGCTTAGGATTGCATATGATTGTCAAGAGACTTCATGAAAATTTGGTAATTTTCAAGTGGGTTTTCACTATATACAGCACATATAACACTATGTATGTTGCTCATAGCCTATGTATGGCATACATAGAGTTATATGTTACGCATATAGCAAGTCAAATATGGTTAAAACTTATATTTTAAGGCATTTCTACTAGGGATTATAGGTTCCAAGCATCCATAAGCATGAATAAGAGAAACTAGGTCAGAAGAGGATCTTTGAACCTTAAAATTTAGTCTATACTCTATAAATTCAATCTAAAAGCTAACCTGAACTTATCTTTTGCAATTTACAGAGAGAGAGGACTATCATCAGAGCTGGCAACATCTAAGGTGTCCATGAGTGGTACTCACAACTACTATGGGAAATCTGTGATAAAGTGGATCAGAGTTACTTTATCCAGTACATCTCTTGCTTCACATGCATGGAGAAGAGATGTAACAGATTTATCATCACTGTAATGGTAAAGAGATTGATGGGCTCTACATACACCTTATACCTATCGATAAAAGAGATAACTATCACTTGAGGATCTTCATTAGGATCATAAGGTTAGAATGCACTGGATTACCTATCCAGTTCAATGCAAGGTCATATCATGTGACTATCTTTGGAAGGCAATTCTAGTAGAGACACTTTACAAGATGATCTCTATTACACTGTATACATGCATATTTCTATTGTATGTGCTAGGGTGTACATTGTTCAATGACATGAGAAATAGTATCCATATGTTAGTATTATAGGCCTATGCAACTTAGACATCATCAGCAAATTAGACTAGGTCAGATTAGAGCCTGACAGTCTAAATGTACCTCGGGATATTAACATCCTTAGTGTTTCATCTATGGTCAGTTGATATGGCCTCAAAACCCATTGATCTACATATATGATAAGTTAAGTTGACTGTATGAAACATCCTTCCTGGTGCAGATGAGGGATGAGATTCAGTTTAAACCGTCAAACACCACCCATGTGAGTACATAAAGTACGTTAGCATGTTGTTGATTCTATTGATCTAACATGTGTTTGACCTATGCAGGTGTCTTGAGATGCCATAGCTAACACTACAAGGCTGCTAATGAGACTACGGCACTACCACAGTTCTAAGATGCTGGACATCTAAGTAAGTACCTATTATGATTATGTTAATGTAAATAAGTCAGTGCTTAGAGTAAGAGGATCGAGATCATTATGCTCGAATGACTGAGCAGATGGGTAAAGAGATCACCCGGTTGATAACACGCCTAGAGTTATACAACATTGAGGTCTTCGATAGTCCCAGTCCAAATGAGGAGTAGTCAAGATATGACAGCATCTAGAGAAAAAGTGACATTAGATTCCATATGCATGGTATTGAAACTCTATAGCTTCTATATTAGGACATATGATAAAGTAGCATAGCCTATAGACAGAATAAGGATTGGCTAAAGGAGCTACAGAAGAGCTAATCTTAGCATCTTCTGGGAGATAAGAAATTTCTACTAGGTTATCTATTTTACTCTGGATAGAAGAACGACAAGAAGAAGGAATAGAAATAGCAGAAGTTTGGATGATAGGAGAAGAAAGAGCTTCTGAAGTTGAAGTTTCCATGATAAAAGAAATATGCTTTCAAACTGCAATAGTATCAATATTACACTTGGGCTATGGTGTATGAATAATAAAAACTATTGACTGGTCAAACTTTGTACATTTTAGATTTGATAGTAAAACCCAAAATGCTTACTGTCATTACTCTTCTACAAAAATATTATGCATTATGCTTCTTTACAAAAACATAGCTGGTTTTGTTCTTTTGCTCTGAAATAGACAATGACTTAGCAATCACTCTCTACTTTATGCACCATATCCCGTTAATAGGTCAACATTGAGTAAGGCTGACTTAACTAGTTAGGACTCCAATATTTAAAGATGTTCCAATAAGTCTCCATTAACATTGCTTTTTTGCATGATGCTATGTAGTTGTGGGATCCTCCAACCTATGTCTTTCGATTCAGACACATAGAGTTGTGTCTGATGTATGAGGAGTTCACTATTATCCTCAAAGTCACTTCTAGCATGACAGTTATGCTAGTGATGTTGTCACCTACCAAAGAGATGATTCCCTATCTGATCAAAGCATTTTATATCAATCCAGTGATAGCTAAGCCATTACTAACTATAAAGGACTATGTAGATCTTATTATTATCTTCCGATTATATGGCCACAAGCTGGTGACTACCCCTTTATGGCTGAGGGTAGCAAGATTCAAACTGCTAACACATTTTCTATTTGTTAACCCATCTAGCCATAGGGATTTGATGATTAGTTTGGTGATAGACCAGATGGAACAGGGTTGGACCCCTTTTTCTAATGATCATGGCAGAGACGATCCTTGGGCTGGATAGATCCAGATAGGGTCAGTCCATATGCCTCATCGATAGTCTACTTCTGTTGCAGGTATGAATTCTAAGTCGGCTTTATAGGTTTTTAACTTTGAAAAGCTGTATTTTTGCCCTAAATTTTGCATGATTCACTTTTTATGAGGTTTTTGGCTCATCAAGCTATCTGATTTTACTGTAGACCTTAACTTTTGCTTGAATTACCCCCTTTGGTTTTCAGGTCAGTGGGTCATTCTAATTTTTGCCTGAGCAGCCTTCTGTAAGGTTTTCAACTCAGCAAGCTTGTTTTTTAATAGATCTAGCTCCAGGAGAACTTAAGGATCGTGGCACTACCAGTAGGTGATCCACAGTGGTACCCACCTTGTAGCCATTTGAAGAGAGGTTACACCTTAGCAAGGTAAGGTTACTAACCTTTGATGGTTAGGTTGAGTGGATAGGAGCCATCCTCGAGAGTGAGGTCAGGTGGAACTATCCTTGGTGGCACATTTAGCATGTGATGGTGTAGATATAAATAGACTACATTTCACTACCGAGATTCAGACACTGCACTCATTACATACCTACTAAAGCCTACTATTAGTATGGCCACAGATAAACTATCCCTTAAGAAATGAAGTTTGAGGGAGGGTAACTATTGTCTTACTTTTTGGAGCATGTAGAGAGGACCTGCCCTCTTTGTAGGATCATGCTGGTAGAGAGATAGTCAACCACTTTGAGGAACTTGGAATCCAACTACTTCTAGATATCCTCCTTAACCTTTTGAGCCCATTATGGTAAGAGGACATAGCTTCTACTTGACTGGCTTGAGCTCAATTTTGATCAGAATTTTATGTTTTATTATAGTTCTGTTGACACCCGACATGACTTCATAGCCTAGAGCAAAGGCTTTTATATATTGTTTCAACACTCTGATGATTTATGTTCTCTCATCAGGAGTTAAGTCAAATGTAATCTAGAGAGGATATGGCTTGTCATTTGTGCCAATGTTAATAGTTTCTATATGTGATAAGGACATCATTGTCCTCATACATAATATCATCAAAAGTACTATCTACTAAGATGGTGATGTCCTCATAGACTTTCTAAAGAAGCAAATCCCCCATATCATAATTCTGCATCTTGGACTCTAGTGCAAAAACTATAGTGGGTTCTGGCTTGAGGTGACCTATGGTAAGATTAGCGATATTACCAAAGATCTAGAATTCATCATTAAGGCTAATGGTGGAAGAAGTGGCAGCTACCTTTTTAGATGTTGTCATGGCTGACAAATCATAAACATCTGCAACAATGGTGAACTCTTGATCAAAGAAGTCATCTGAGTTAGGCAAGTTAGGAGCACGATCATACTACGCCTCCCTTGGATAAAGGCAACCGTCTTACACTCTTTAGGCTTGTCTGAGGTATAGGTATCAAACCTAATGAAGTATCTCTCCTCCCACATAGTTATAAGGATATTAAACTTCATTAGACCTTGTTGGTACTAGCCTAGACCCTTACTAGGCATGAAATTCATGTTGTATAACATCTTTTCCATAGCAGGACTTGGTTGGTATGAGTATGACTCAAGTCCTTCAATAATAGTGATCTAAAAACCAATCATGAGAGGGATGTCCTCTCTGATGCAGGCTAGGGAAACCTCATCATTAGCCACAATAGTAACCACTCCTTCATCATGCAAAAACTTAATCTTCTGGTGTAAGGCGGATGACACACCTCCAAATGGATGGAACCATGGTTAGCATAAAAGTAAAGAAAATGACACTAGGATGTTAAGAATTATGAATTCTACCATTGACTTGATCAACCCACCAATCATAGTGGTGGTAAAGGTGCTAGTAACCTCTCGTTTAGACTCATCATATGCTCTTATGATGAGTCTAAAAGTTGAATCCTAAGCTTAGGTAACACACCTTAAGAGGATAGACATTAATGTCAAAACCATCATCCACCATGAAATAAGGAGTAGAGAAGTTCTTGATATGCACTTTGATGAAGAGTGCCTTATTATGATGAATACCCTCAACCGGTAAAGCTACATTAGAAAAAGTAATCATGTTGGATTGCAATTCCTAGTTCACTAACTGACTCTACATGTTGTAGACAGAGATAAATGGAGAAATCCTTATGCTAGAGAGTGCCTTAAGGATAGCCCATCAATGCTCTTAGGAAGATAGCACCAAGTCCCAGATACTGATGTTAGCATACATCTTCTTCAACTGTTTGATGACTATATTGTCAACTTGAGCAAACTCTTTACCCTTATCAATAGGTTACAAAGCTAGAGCACTACTTGGACCAACTTCATCCACAGCAGGTCTAGCCTCTGTCAACTTCTTTGGAGCATCTAACTTCTTATCAAGATTAGGAGGAGTGAACCCCTTACCACTTTGAGTCATGTTATAGACTTGAGAGGATATCTTGTTGGCACCAAACCCATTCTGTTGCTTGGGAGCCTTAGGCGTTGGCTTGGCTGCCTTGAGAGTCCCGATTGACTCACCTTTTGTAGACTTCTAAATCTCAGCTAATTTATACTTAGATGAACCATGAGTAGTCGTAGACTCATCCTTCAAACTATCATATCATATGTCAATGGTGTTAATATCGAACCCACCGCTAGGCTGAAAGTTGATAGTATAAAGTAGAGCTATCTCTTCATTATCAAGGGAAGAAAAGGAGCTAAGAACTAGGGATTCTAGAAACCTAGACTATATCATATAGGTATAATTGGCTTTATGGTAATTAGGCAATGAGATTGTTTTGATTAAGGGTTTAGATTTCTAGGGATCTTCAAGCTCACTGAATCAATGAGATCCTGAATGATAGGCTTAAGAGGGTGGCAGTCATTAGTGTTATGACCATGGTGTTGGTGGTAATGATAATAGGTTTTAGTGTCTACTAAGGCTTAGGGTGGTTTTTGAAAGTTTGGCTCAAGTGGTTTAATGAGTTTTAGAGTATGGGGTTTGGTGATTACAAGGCATTTATATAGTGGGATTTATGTTGTGTTTGGGTGTATATGGTCGTTTTGGATTTGATGAAGGAAGGCTCATTCTTCTTTAGCTCCTCAGTCTGTTTTATCCATTAGTCGATAAAGTAGATATCCTTAAATATGTGGAAAGTCTAATACTTCAGTTTATCCTAGTATAGTGGTTGTGACCCCATAATAAGCTTGTTGATCATATCTAACTTAGATGGCTTTTATATGACTAGTGTAGCTTCATCCATCCATTGGCTAAAATGGTCTATTAAAGTGACATCAAAATGGGATTTGAACCCATACTGCTTGTAGAAAGCAATATAAGGAGGCTTCCACTCAATCGTGGTTGCCTTACTGAGATGATGATACCATGCTAGTGCTAGTCCCTCCAGTGAGATAAAGAAGAGTCAAACTCTCTACTCATCCAACAAGTTCATCATGCTTATCATCATGGTATAAGTCTTGAGATGATTCTTTGGATCCCTAAACCGTTGTACTTAGGAACATTTAGGAGCTTGAACTTAGTAGGTAACCCCTTGATAGCCTGGACCGAGAACTCATCAAAATCTTGGTCAGACCCCATCTCTTTGGTCTTTATGATAGACCATAGTTGTTCTATCTTCAATTATAAGCTAAAGGTCTCAAACTTACAAACATCATACATATAAAGTGAAACCTCATAATTTATCTCAACATTGTATAGATTGATTGCTTTCCCTTTATCCTTCATAGGATCTGGTGGGGTGATAAAATCTCCTGGACTAAGAGCTTCTCGGATTTGCTATTATAAGAGACTCTTGAAGTTATTGGATAAGAGCTTAGCCATAGACTGGCTAATCAGTTGTTAAACAGTGACGAGTGAAGCATCATACAACACAAAGCATAAAGTTCCTGATGGAGAATCAACATTTTTAGTAGGTTGTGAGTCTGATATTGTTTGAACATGATAGAGAAAGTCAATATGAATGCATGTGTATGTGTATGCAATTACATATGATGACATGATGCAACACGTAGGATGTATGCATGACCTATGCTAGGAAACATCAAGCATTATGGCTATAAAAAAATAGTTACTGAAAATCATGCATGAGCATGTATGTATGCATATTGGATAAAAAAGATGAAAAGGGTTAGTGAACATGTAGCACATAGCAGCAGTCCTACCATCCTTATACCTCCACAAATATAGGTCAGTCCAAAATCTCTTAAGTGGGATACTAGCCCAGAGTTACACTGAGAACTTGAGGCTTGATACTATCAGCATGTGAAGCAAGGAAAGAATGATTGTTGCTAGATCATATAATGGATTATGGTGAAAATCTGATAGCATTTCGACATGATCATATTGTTATATTAAGAGAATGCTAATGGAATAGGCATGAGGTTATAGAACTAATACAGAATCATGAAAGAATTCTGACTCTTAGTAAAGCAAGATGACATTATCATACTACTATGATATAAGAATGCTAATTGAATAGGCATGAGGTTATGCAACCAATATAGAATCATAAGAGGATTCTAACTCTTAGCAGAGCAAAATGAGGTTTAAAAAGTGGCCAAATTTAGGAGAATCCACTGATATGATAAGGTATAAATCCACATAGCATGTGAATATAGGGTCATAGTTTTGAAATATTGCTATGGTTAGCTACATGGGCTTTAGTCTGGTAAAAATAGGTTAAGGTCCCCTCCCCCCCATTGTCCACATCTGTCAAGAATCATCAATGGTAACAGTACAGGGCAGCGAGTAGTGAAGGCAGACTTGCTTTCCTGAAGACTCAAATGGAGTTCAAGGTACTCACTCACCTATAATAATTAGTTTCATATAAGATAAATGGTGGTGTGCAGACATAAATTGTTTGCATGATATGCAATACAACCAACCCGACTAGTATGGGAAAATTGATATGAAACTCTAAGATTTTGCTGTAAGTCCCTAATAGGGTCACCACTATGGGCGGGCTTTTGCTGCCACCTAGACCAAGGCTTGCAATGTGTAGACCAGGGGCTCGCTTGGAGCCAAATTACAATCTTCTTGAGGGGCTACCTTAAGGAATAAGACATACTTAAATGAGTCATAATATGGAGTTACCACTGAATGGTTCAACTGACCCATAATATAAGTTTGAAGTTTGATTTTACCATTTTAGTCGAGTTAATAGTCCTAGGCAGGCGAGCATTCATAAGTATGAAATAGGCATATAATGCATTATAGCATAGTAGCAATCATAACAGATATAGCATGGCAAGTATGATATAGCAATCATGGCATGACATCATGATATGACAATCATGGTGAATTAAACATGGTATATGCATGGCATGTGAGATGACATGGCATATGAATGGCATGTTAACAAAAATGACATGGTATGAGTATGACATGGCATAGGCATGACATGGCATGAGTACGACATGGTATAATCATGACATGGCATAAGTATGCAATGGCATAGGCATGACATATGGAAGATGACATGGCATAGGCATGATATATGAAAGATGATATGGCATAAGCATGACATGTGAAAGATGACATGGTATAGGCATGACATGAGAAAGACGCATGATATAGGCATGCAATATGGAAGATGACATAGCATAAGTATGCAATGGCATAGGCATGACATATGGAAAATGACATGGCATAGGCATGATATATGAAAGATGATATGGCATAAGCATGACATGTGAAAGATGACATGGTATAGGCATGACATGAGAAAGATGCATGATATAGGCATGACATATGGGAGATGACATAGCATAGGCATGACATGTGAGATGACATGGCATAAGCATGACATGTAAAAAATGACATGGCATAGGCATAACATGGCATAACATACATCATATAGCAATGATAAAACATGCATAGCGACATGAATGAAAATTAATAATGGCTTCGAGAAAGGGATCAAGAAAGATAGGGGATATATGATGAATTAAGGCTAAATCATACAACTAAAGGGAGAATAAAAGCCTATTTTATTATAACGGATCTTTGATGATACAAAAATCTAAGACATTAAGCAACATCTGCTCCACTTGAGAAAATGCCTTAGGTAGCATGAGCAAAAAATACATGAATAGAAAATGCAAAATAAACAAATAATCATTAAGCAATAAATGAAATTTGGGACTAAAATGACTAATTCAATGCCATGTGAAAGCATGAATCATGGGTGAAAGTCTAATGGATGTAATGGTAACAATCATAAAAATACCATAATAAACACAAGTTAGGTCATGAAAATCATGAAAAAGGCAATCAATTTTGGGCAAAATCAATCAATAGCATAATCGAACTCTTCTAAGATCACATGTGGCATCACTTAGAAATAAATCAATATCTAATTATGCTAATCATGTCAAGTGATAGATAAATCATAATTAAAATAACATTAATTGAGAAAATAAGCAAATTAGATGATTTAATGGCAAAATCAAGTGAAATTGATCATGGGACAATGAATTGGATGACTCTAACATCATTCAAATGTCAATTAGAGATGTTAAACACTTCCAATCAAAGTCAATCATATCAATAACAATGAATCAATAAATTAAATAAGCATTTAACTTGGAAATTAATTTGAAGCCAAAATTAATGATGTAGGGTCAATGTATAATGAATTTAGATCATCAGGGTTACTGTTAAACCATTAATGCTACTGAAAACTTTGATAGGCATTCAAAAACAAGCAAAACAAGTGAAAAATGAATGATAAACTTGGATTTCTAGAAAATCTAGCAATTATTTATACCACACGTATAGGGATGTGCACCATATATAGGCTGTGTGGTGAACATAGTGTGTTGTACACAACACAGCATGCAGAAAATGAAGAAAAATGCATTTTTAGGCAAAACACAAATCTAGGAACATATATGACTATCACATATTATTAAACTATGAGAAAGCTATGAATGCTACTGTTACATTCATGATTGAAGCCAATCAATGAAAAATAAAGCAAAAATCACAAACCCACAATAAAATCAAGAGAAAATGAGAAGCAGAATAAGCATACTACACTCACCAAAGTAGAATTAGTTTCCAACTTGATTCTAAAACATGATTAGGGATTTAAGAGAGGATTAATTAGCCAGCAACCCTGGATTAATTACTTAATTAAGTGTTTAATTAAGTGAGTAATCAATTTGATAGAGTTTAAGTGCAATTAATTAATTTCAGACCCTCTTTCCATAAATACAAGGCATATATTTATAGTTGAGGGTTGTGGGTTGCCAAAGAATTGAAAAATAATGTAGAATTCTAGAAAACAGCATATAGTGCTATATGTACAGCATATAGTGCTATATGCAAAACATATAGTCTAGAAAAAGGCTACATGCGTAGCATGTAGCAGTATATGCCTAACATGATGCAAAAATGACCTCTATACACTACCCAATGTGAGTGAATTGGGATATACGCCATATGTCAAACAAGCATCATTTAAGGCATAAATGCATAGTGATATATGGAGCATATTAGATTTGCATGGGAAAAGGCCGTGCACCATTTGTATATCCACTAATCATGTACAACATGTAGCACTAGGTGCTCCACATATCATGAAATGCATGTGATGTGTTCCACCTTCCACAAGCAAAATGTAATGTGCTTTGTATGTCTAGAGCACTCAAGAGAGGCTAAAAGGCATGTGTGCAAATTAGGGTCAACATCCAAAACTTCTACCAAGCCAAATCGAAGAAAACCTAATATTGCAATGTGCAGGTAAAAAGTCAGGGTCAACAGCAAGTCAAAACAACTAGATTCTCATTGATACTATCTATAGATATGAATAAAGTCTAAGGGCATGAAGGTATACATTTTGCTTTAACTCTATGAGGTTCATTTTTTTTAAATGCACACTTAATCCTTTCATCATAGCATATTTAGGTATTGCATCCCTAACCTCTTGAATATTAAGAAAAATCATACTAAGATAAAAAAAATATAGGGATAGTATTAGTTGGGTTAAATATAACTATATAGTTATGCCTTTTAAGACCTGCATCCCATATTGTTCATCAATGTCACTATAATAACTCCCATTATTACTACTATCAAAATAATCAGAGCTACTTGGCTCACTATTTCTAGATAATCCTTCTACGTCATCATCATGTATAGATAAATTATTAACTTTATCATTTATATCACCCACATCACCCCATTAATTTGCTTACCTTCTACCTTCTTACTTTCTTAATTCTCTTCTTATACATTCTCACTTTATCTTGTGTCCCTCAAAGTTCTTCATCATCATTATTAGTGAGCATAGTAATCAATAATTAGAACTCATCAAATGTATTATAAGGTATTTCATTATCCACCACCTCATAATTATCAATCCTATCAACTTTTTCATTTGCCCTCTCTTTCCCTTTTGTTTTATTATATATCATGCTTACAAACCTATGTCACACCTAAACAAATGAGACATGTTTTCATAAAATGATTAATAAACTCTTATACTTTGTAAGAACCTATTAATCATTTTATAAAAGTTATGTCTAAGTTAATTCTTTTTATAATCTTTCTAATAATCATGCTTATAATTCATCATTTAATAATATTTTATAATTCACTAGCATGCATAAAAATGTTTATTTCCTTTAAGCTATACATAAATAGTTGCATAAATGATAATAACTATTATGAGAATGTTATGTTGCTAAAAGTGTATATGAGTAACCATATAAAAGCTCAAAGTTCGTAAGTGTCCTAATACATTTTGGTACTATTACTTCTCCAAACTCTATAGACCTACATTCATCAATAGATAAACGTTGAGCATAAAAATTAGTGGTGCAAAATAAAAAAAAAAGATAAACCAAAAACAAGATTTAATAGTTTCAATCAACTATAAATTCTAATTAGTGTACTTCTAATATTACTATTAATATTTATAGGGTATAACATCCGAATATCATCAATAAATATTTCAATATTTTCAAATAATTATGATGAGTTAGCATTGGATAATTTTGCTATCAATCTCCAATCTTTATGTCATTAATTCAACTAACATCTATCAAATGCCTAAATCATAATAGTATAGATGAGTATGATTATATAAAATAAAATATAAACTAGTAGGTGAAGTATTACATTTTATGGCAATAATTTATAAATATAATATACTAGCTCAATATAACTATGTAGCCATCAATAAGACATCATATAATACAACTATATAACAATAATTTATCATAACATAAACATCATCACATTTTAACCATGTTTCCATTCTAGATGCCAATTTCGGGACAATGATATGTTGTATACCTATGAATGCATTGCATTCTCTTTTTAAATAAATATAATTCATTAATAAAACAAATAATAAATAATCATAGCAATAAATCATAGATAAAATTTTACAACTAATAAAAGCATATCATCAATAGTGAAATATCATTTAATATAATTTCTCTATCAATAAATCTTCAACCATACATCATTATCATGAATCAACCACATTTTCATTCTATATATCAATATTATAGTAATGTTATGCTATGTGTTAATTAATGTAAATATGTATTATATTCCTATTTTCTCATAACAATGATATATTATATATCAGTCAATGCAAATATGTATTACTTCATCTTTTCTTGTAGCAATGATATGTTATACATTAATGGATGCAAATATGTATTGCCTTTTTTTATTCACTATGATTTCACCATTATATCTCCAAAAAGTAAATAAATACTAGACAAGATATTCAGAATATTTCATGATAATATGCTTACATTAAGCAAGCCTTTTATTTTACTTGTAAATCTCATTTATATACCAATTACTATTAGGCATAAATACAAATAATCTCATTCATCTTTAATTCATGTATTTTTGTAAATCAACAATAATTCTAAATATATGAGGAAAGAATTGACATCCTAATAAAAGGCATTAATTCATATGATAACATTAACCAACATGCTCATATGGTGTTCATAATTTGTCATAATCAAAAATTAACTACCTATTGAGTAACTTCTGTCTTCTAAATAAAATTATCAAATAATTGATGAACAATTGCAAAATTGTTAATCAATAATTTTACTATAAAACATCCTTTAAATAGGCTTTTCCTATACCAATCAATCATATTTACAAGATTAACAATAAATAAGCACAAGCATTGTAACTTATGCACTTTTACTTATAAGTAAATTTGTATCATATCTAAAAAGTTGTCAAATAATAAGCACAAGCATAATATTTCGCATATAAACTAATCATCAATAATTACACTTACATGATTAGATATTTGTAGTTCCAATAAAAAGTATGTATCTACATCATTATAATGGTCAACATTGTTATTTAATATATAAAAATGCTCATAAACAACAAATGTATCATTAATAAATAATATCAATATGATATATAAATAGATCATCACTAATTTAGTGGATATGACTTACCCGATAATGTTATTGTAAAGTTAATAATTATGTGCAAACTATAAATTTTATGCTAGTTATCGTCAATCTGATATTAATGTACACTTGTTTATCTAATTTAAAAATTCATAGCTCATTATAAATAAATGGTCACTAAAGATTAATTTTAATTAATATGAATACTGTGAATATAATGAATAATTGCATTTATTAATCTTTTATTTACCTACTCATCATATTTTACTATTCAATATTGATTAAATACATACTTATTTTTTCCTTATCATTATGTGTTCATAGAATAGACATAATGATTCCTTTATCTTCTACACTTATTAATATAAATTTTGTATAGTATAAACTTAATAGATCATATAAACTTTCTAATTCATACCTTAATTGGTATGCTATATCAACCTATTCATGCTTATATAATACAATTTGATTTATAATCATTATTTTAAGCATTATCATTAACATATATATACACACACACACACATATGTGCAATTGCAAATTCATATGAATTTTTAGCGCTTTCCTATTAATAAAGTGAATTCATAATCGACTCCTTTATCAATATGTTATAATTCTTAAAGACTTTGTATAATATATATTCCCATAATTAGTTATTTTATTTTTAACTAAGCAATATAATAAGTAATAACTAGATTTGGTCATCACTAATAGTTTAGTATGTCTAGGTTCCCTAATTGTTTGCCAATTCTGAGCTAATTATAGTCGACTAGAACCTTATAAAAAGCATTCACAATAAAGCTAAAATTTTAATTAATTCTTCTACTTGATTAATATAAATTTTTGTTACTTTTCTTTTGGTAGCTAAATTCTAAATTCAACCACAACTAATAGCATTAAATAATGTTATTTGGCAAGTTTCTACTCATTTGATAACTTCACTCACAGATTTATATTTTTCTCCCTTTTGCTTGTATTCATTCACTTATGCATAAAGTTTAGTAACAACTCACTAATTACCATTTAATTTACTTTTTAGCTACCCACATATTAAGTTTTGTATACATTCATGCCTCGTAATTTCATACATTAAAGATGTGCATTTATCATTAATTTAGAATGTATTTACTTTATAACCTGCAGCTTGAGTGATCACACACTACTTAACCATTAAGGAAAATTAATTAATAATCTCATAAGGAAAACCAACTTGAGTAACTTCTATTTACAATTCTCATGAAATGTCCATTTTAATTAATCCTAGGCCTAACAATTCACATCAACCATTAATTGGAACATAATTATGCATTAGAAATTCACTTGATTAAAGTTTATGAGCAACTTAAACATGCAATCCAATTATTCAATATTTAAATACTTTAACATCTATAATATAGTGCTTTAATGGCAAATTATAATTCAAGTATCAAAGATCTTAAATGTCTAAGTTTGCATCAGCTTCATTAATTGCAATCACACGATTCAATGGATATGAAATATGGTTCCACATCAAACATGAATTGCATCATCTACCTAGACTTAATCATTAATTTTGTTAGTGCATTTGATTATTATGTCTGATCTTGACATCTAATTAATCATGTCACTAGTCAAAAGCATTAGGTTTAGGGCACATTTAATGGCTGTGGTGCACTATTTCGGGGCACATAATGTATTAGGTATCCATGCAAAAGTTATTACAAGTTTACTATTGTTTATTAAGTCATCCTAACCACACAACTAGCAATACAAACACAACCAACATATAGATAACACTTACAAAAATTCATAACTACAATTCTTATATAATATCTAACAACTTTAAGCTAAATTTGAAATTCATATATGCACAAGAATTAGTTGCTTAGTTACCAATCCAGAGTTTCAATGTCAATACCTATTCATGCATAAAATGAGCATTCTTTCTATCATTCTTACATTTACTTTTTCCACATAGGATACTACTATTTTAATTTGGTCCAACCACACCTCTTACTCATGTATTCTTCTAATACTTAATAATCCTTAGCCCAATAATATATATGCATATACAGTTGATAACTTCAATTCTTATTTATTCAATTAATCATTTACTTTAAAAGTCATATACTTAAAGGTATGCATCCTTACCTCACTTCTAATTATCAAGCTCTAATTCATCTCTCAACATGGAAATTCTTGTTCACTGGAGTTTGGTGTCCTCCTTTTAGATTTCCTTAAGCCTTAACTACACCTGCTCCTTCTCCTTTATAATAATAATTTAAAACCAACCAAACCTTCTCTCATAAACTAATAATCCTCCATTCTTAAGTTCATGGCTCAAACCTCCTTTTGTGTCTATCAACAACTTAAGAAATTTTAATTAGTTATGTTATTGATTTTTACATCACTACCTATTGAACACCAAGTTCTCGAAGCAATAGGTTTTATCCATTGTGAATTTATTTTCCTACACTGTAAGCTTGCCTTAGCAATCATATGGTTGTCCTTAATATCTTAATCTTGGTCAAAATTAACCTCCATATTAATTTTTTTCTCCAATATAAGCCCTTTCACATCTATTTATATAAATTAAATGATTATAATAATTCTCAATACCCACTAAATATTTACATTTTTTTAATTATTAAATCTTTGAACTCTCTTTCTTCTCCTTTTATTTTGTTTCAATGTAAACTCCCATTCCCTAACTAGTTACTTATTTAATCCTATTTATTATTTAGTTATACTAGTTCTTTAATATTCTTAAGTAGCTACCCTTGATTCCCTCTCTTGATCTTTTGTAATCACCCAATCATGGATATAAAATGGACTCTGCATGCGTGTGACATCATGTGTATAATTATGAATATGATATTAGTTCTTTTTAGGTAAATGATAACTCAAACATACAAATTTTTATAATTAATACTAAATATAATCTATTATTTAGTATCAAATATAACTTAAATGTAAATATAACTATAGGTGGTGCTTTCACCATGACCTAAAGAAGGCTTATGATGCATGGACCGGGGGCCTGCTTATAGCAAAAATAATATCTTCTCAAGGGGCTACCTTGAGGAATAAGATAGACTCAAAAGAGTCACAAGATGGAGTTGCCATCAGATAGTTCTGGATTTGGTTCAACCAACCCATTAACATGAGTGCTAAGTCAAACCCTTCCAAGATAGGTTTGGGTGGTGAAGATCTATTCACTCAAAGTTTCAAGTTCAATTTTACCATTTTAGTTGAGTTAATTACTCTAGGCAGGCGAGCATTCATGAGCATGAAATAAGCATACAACGGGGTATAGCATAGCAGCAATCATAGCATATATAGTATGGTATCATGATATAGTAGTCATGGTATGAAATATGGCATATGTATGTCATATGAAATGACATGGCATAGGCATGGCATGTGAGATGACATGATATAGGCATAACATGTGAGATGACATGACAGAGGCATTACATGTGAGGTGACATGGCATAGGCATGACATGTGAGGTAACATGGCATAAGCATGACATATGAGATGACATGGTACAGGCATGGAAAGTGAGATGACATGGCAGAGGCATGACATATGAGATGACATATGTACATGGCATAAGCATGACATGTGAGATGACATAGCATAAGCATGACATGTGAACATACATCATATGGCAATGATAAAATGATCGTAGCAGTACAAATGAAAAATAATAATAGCCTAAAGAAAGTACAGGCATGGCAAGTGAGATGACATGACATAGGCATGACATATGAGATGACATGGCATAAGCATGACATGTGAGATGACATGACATAAGCATGACATGTGAGATGACATGGCATAAGTAAATATACATCATATGGCAATGATAAAATGATCATAGCAGTACAAATGAAAAATAATAATAGCCTAGAGAAAGGGGTCAAAGAAAAGATAAGGGATACACAAAGGATTTAATGCTAAATCATACAAAAGAAATGGGGGAATAATGCCTATTCTATTATAAAGAATCTTCATCAATACAAAATTGAGACATTAAACAACATCTTATCCACTCAAGAAAAAGTCAACCTTGGGTAGCATGAGTTGAAAATGCATGAGTGATAATGTAAAAACATGAGTGAAATCATTAGTAGCAAATTAAATTTAGGACTAGATTGACTAACTCAATGCCACGTGAAAGCACGAATCAAGAGCTGAAGGTGGATGAATGTAATGGCAACAATAATGAAAAGGCAATAATAAACACAAGCCAGATTATGAAAATCATGAAAAATAATAAATTTTTTAAAAAATTGATCAATAGTATAATCGGAAGATTTTAAGATCACATGAATCATCACTTAGAAATAAATCAACATCCAATTCAACTAATCATGCCAAGTGACAATATTAAACACAATTAAAATAGCATTAATTAAGAATTAAATGATTTAATGGCAAAATCATAAGCAATTGATCATAGCACAATGAATTAAGAGTTATTAACATCACACAAATGCCAATTAGAGATAGCAAATTCAACCAATCAGAGGCAATCATGTCATCAAACATTAATTAAATAAATTAAATAAGCATTTAACTTGAGAAATGTGATTTAAAAGCCAAAATTAATGAAGTAGACTTGATGTATGATGAACTTAAATCATTAGGGCTATTGTGCGGCCTCTAATGCTAATGAGAACTTCAATGGAAATAAGAAATCAGGTCAAAAATGAATGAAAATCAGCATTTTCTCAGAAATTAGGAAGCTATGTATTCCAACACACATAGCATGTTGTGCGTAGCATGGTGTGAGGTAATTTGAAGAGAAACGTGTTTTTAAGCAAAAACATGAATCAAAACTCAAATCTTAGTAGATTTAACAATCATAGCAGATGATTTAAAGCATGAATAAGTATTGGCATCCATTATATCACACATGATTGAAGCCAATCATCAAAATAAAGCAAAAAATCATAAACTCATAATGAAATCAAGAGACAGAGAAGAAGAGAATAGGCATGCAACTCACCACAATAGGTTTAGCTTCTATCCTCTTGATTCCAAACATGATTAGGGATTTAAGTAGGATTAATTAGTCTCTAATCCTAGATTAATTACTTGATTAAGTGCTTAATTAAGTAAGATTAAAATTTGACAGAGTTTAAGCAAGTTTTATGAATTTCGGACCTCTTTTTCATAAATACAATGCTTGTATTTATAGGTAAGGGAGGTAGGATTAGGGAAATCACATTAGTAATGTGGGATTCTGGAAATTTTTGAGCCATGTATGTAGCACACAATGCTACATGTTCAACATATAGCCCAAAAAAAGGCCATATGTGCAACATGTAGTAGTAAATGCCCAACATGATGTTAATATATACTCTAGAGCATCATGTTTTATTGTAATTTAATATTGAACGTTTTATCAATAAAAGGCATTATTCATTATTCAATTTGCTTGAAAGGTTATTAACTAAATAATGAATTCCAAGATATTCGAACAATACAAAGGAATTCATAAAGAGTTTATGAAATAAGATTCATATTGTATGCAAATGTTCAATATCTAAATTATCCCTGATCAATATATTAATAAGAATGGATATTATTAATATGGTTAAGATCAACACATGTTATACTTCCTTTAGGGATGATTCTCATTCATCATGACGAGAGTTGTCTACAGTGAACACATGGATAGGCAATTTGGGATTGTCTCATTGGAGACCTTGCTAGTGAGATTTCATATGGATGATTAATCTATGTCTATGGATGATTTCATATAGGAGGCATTCATAACTTGGAGGTTGGATATAGTGTGAAGTAGTTAAAGGTATTTATTTATCAATAAATTATTCACCACCCTAGATTAAATGTAGGGGTTTTATCTCATTGACTCATGTAATATTTTTTATTCAGGAATCTCTGGCCAGAGTAGAATGCCTATTGATGAATGAGTTTCATAAGGGCATTTTGGAAATAAAGATTATCATACATGAAATACCAAATTTAAGGCATGACCTAACACACTTGATTATGCCTTGAGTTGACATTAATCCATACTCAAACCTAAATGAGATAGTGGATGGTGAAAGGAGTTTATTGCATGGAATTTGATATGGAAGGGTTGTAGTCAAACTAATGACCTCTTAACATTTGAGTAGTCATGATGTATGACTAGAAACCACTCTTGATTTACATACGATGTTATTAAATATAGTTTAATAATATATTCATATGTTACCAACATGTCAAGAACCTAAAAGGTAATATACTAAAAGTAAAAGGAATGATAATCATAAATGGATGTTGATAAAATAATGTTTTGTGATCATAAGATAACCTAGATCTTTCATATTCATTTGAAAGATAATGAAAAGAGCTTTGATTCATCTAAATCTGATAAGTAGAACTCAAGATATAAGTGATTTAAGATGACATGTTCTACATGCATGTCATATGCGGGCTTGGGTGTGAATTGGTCCATATGTGAGTGTCACATGACTTATTCATGTGTTATATAAGTCTGAAGGAAAGGGAATATGATTATCATATGCTTTTAGAGGGATTTTAAGTCATGCACATGCATATGACTTAGGTAATGTAAAAACCTAATTAGGTTTTTAAAAGTTGTCTGACATAACTTTTAGGGTTACAGAACAAGGAATTTTGACTACCTCCTTCCTCCATTGTTCCTAACCATTTGAAGCTCAAGAATAAGAAGATCATTTAGCTTTTGATAGAAGATCAAGAAGAAGAACCGAATTCATCTTCTTTTCATCTATTCTTTTCTGTTTTGTTTTACTAGTCTCAAAAATAAAACAAGTAATGTTGATTACTAATCATTCCTGTTGCTTGTATGGATAGTTTGGAGATCATCTATGTTGGGGATTGAAAAGTTTACTACAACTTTTCTGATGAACAAGAAGGAAGGAGATTTACATAAAAGTAAGGTTTTGATCTCTTCTTTAATGATCTTCTCATTTGTTGATGTATTCTATGAATGAGATTGCTAGATCCAATGAAATCAAATGTTTTAAAAATTTTAAATTACATCTTCCACTGCTAAACACATTTTCATAAACCAACACATGATCCATTTTTAACCTATGTGTATCACCCAATGTAGGCATATTGGGATGTTTGCCATAAGTCAAACAAGCATCATTTGGGGGATAAATGCTTGGTACCATATGGAGCATATTAGATTTGCATGGTAAAAGGTTGCCCACCATGCACATATTTTCAAAGCATGCGTAGCATGTTGCACTATATACTGCACATATCATGAAATACATATTATGTGCTCTACCCTCCATAAGTAAAATGTAATGTGCTCCATATGTCTAGAACACTTAGGGGAGGTTCAAAGGCATGTATGCAAATTAGGGTTGACATCGAGGATCTGTACTAAGCTAAATTGACCAAAACCCAAAATTACAGTCCACAAGTGAAAAGTGCTGGTTTGTTAAAATGTGTTTAGTAGTGGAAGGTGAGTTTTAAAAATTTTAAAACATGTTAATTAAGTGGATCTAGGTAATCATATACATAGAATACGCATAAGATAAGAGTTCATGATAAAAGAGCAAGTAAACTTACTTTTAGTAGATCTCCTTCATTCTTGTTCATCTAAAAAGTTGTAGCAAACTTTTCAATACCTAAACCAGAGGATCTCCAAACTATCCACACAAGTAAGAAGGAATGGTTAGTAATCAAATTACTAGTTTTTATTTTAGAGGCTAGTAAAAATAAAAATGAAAGAAAAGAGGATGATGGATGATTATGGAATTTAGCTTTCTCTTTTGATCTTGATCAAAAACGAGTTCTCCTTCTTCTCCAAGAGCTTTAAATGAGGCTAGAAGGGAGGAGGAAAGGAGGCAGCCAAAAAATCTCCTTTTTTTTATGTGTAACTCTAAAAGTTATGTCAGACAACTTACTAAAACCTAATTAGGTTTTTGGGTTACATAAGTTACATGCATGTGCATGACTTTAAATCCTTTTGAAGCACATGATAATCATATGCTCTTTCCTTGTAACTTATAACACATGAATAAGTCATGTGACACTCACATATTGACTAAATCACGTCCAAGCCTGCATATGGCATGCACATAGCACATGCCATCTTAAAACACATGTATCTTGAGTTCTACTTATCAGATTCATGTGATCTTGGTATCAAATCGAAGCTCTTTTCATACTCTATCAAATAAACATAAAAAATCAAGGTAATATTATAATCATAAAACATTATCTCATCAATATCCATTTGTCATTACCATTCCTCTAACTTTTAGTGTGCGACCTTTTGGGTTCTTGACATGTTAGCAACATCTATTAATCTCTAATTAATAATATCTTATATAAATCAAGAGCGATGTCTGGTTACACATCATGATTACCCAAATGTCAAGAGGTCATTAGTTTGACTACAACCCTTCCATATTAGATTCCATGCAATAAGCTCCTTTCACTAACCACTATCTTATTTAGGTTTGAGTATAGATTAATGTCAACTAATACATGATCAATTATGTTAGATCATGTCCTAATTTTGATGTTTCATGTAATCATAATCTTTATTCCTATAATGCCATTATGAAACTCATTCATTAATAAACATTCCATTTTAGCCAGAGATTTTTGAATAAAGAGTATTACATGAATAAATGAGATAAAACCCCTACTATTAATTTAGGGTGGTGAATCCTTTATTGATAAACAAATACCTTCAACTACTTCATACTCTATCCAACCTCCAACCTATGAATGCCTTCTAAGGAGGAATAAAACATAGGAGTCAAATTATAGTGATTCATAGTCAAGATAACATTGTTATCTCAAGTCTTAAAATACTTGCATTACTGATATGAGTGAGATATATTTCACAGACATAGATCAATTATCCATATGAAATCTCACTTGCAAGGTTTGTAATGAGCTTGTCTCTAACTATCCATCCATATATTTACTTTAGATAACTCATGTCATAATGAATGAGAATCATTCCATAAGGAAGTATAACATGTGTTGATCTTAACCGCATGAATCATATCTACTCTTATTAATACATTGATCAGGGATCATTTAGATATTGAACATTTGCATGTAATAAGAATCTCATTTCATAAACTCTTTATGAATTCCTTTGTACTGTTTCAATATCTTAGAATTCATTATTTAGTTAAAAGCCTTTCAAGTAAACTCAATAATGAATAATGCCTTTTATTGATAAAATGTTCAATATTAAATTACAATAAAAATATGATGCTCTAGAGCGTACACTAACAAAAAGTCAGGGTCAACAGTAACTAATAAATGTCTTAGCATTAATAATAATAATAATAATAATAATAATAATAATAATAATAATAATAATAATAATAATAATAGATATAATACGCATCACATGCAAAATTTAAATAATATAACTAATTTAACAAATATCTTATTAGAATATTTATTAAAATTAGTAAATGGCTAAATTAATCTTTAAATTTGTCATACATGATTGGTGAAAACATACTTCCATAGAATAATTAATAAAAACCATTAATGATTCTGTAAAAGATCTATAAAATTTTTTTTTTTACATAGTATATCCAATGTATAATTATAATGGGTTCTTTTATTAACTATGGCTTATTTTCATTTGTTTTTATAAAATATTCACATATAACATATGATATGCTATTTAACGTCTGCTATACATATAATTATAATTCATATAATTTATTTAGCTATTAGATAATTTTACCATCTCTGCTATAATTCAAGTATAAAATATTTTACTGACTATAAATTGTACAATGATAGTTGTATAATAAAAACATTAGCTAGGAATATAGTATACTGTTGAAATATGTTTTCGATGGTTATACAAAACTTGAAATATTCTGACTACATTGTTGCCTCATTAATCTAGATGTTCCTCTAAACTACTTTGACCTACATCCATCCAATGATAAACACTAAGTATAAAACTTAATGATGCTTAATAAAAAGTACAATATTATTTAAATTACAATTTCATAAAGTAATAAAAATTATGGATTAAACACAAGGAAGAATATAAATTATATAATATCTCATCAATAATCATTATAAGCTTTTTAAATATTTTAATAGCAAAGTCTTCCCTGTATATCCATTTCACATGAAAATCATATCAACTTTGGTTGAACTCTATATGGTTATTACCTACATATATATCAAAATATGATGCATCTATGTGGAATATAATAATAATGGTAATTATGTATGACATTCTCTCTGCCTCTATCATTTCATCGTTTATATTCAAGAGATAGTAATTAAGTAATGTACATGCCAATGATTGCAAATGCAATGCATTCCACTTTCCTTTATCATTTGATCTCAATAGTATAGAAATATTGGGCTATATGTATCATTAAATGCAAGTGTATTGCATTTCCTTCTCCATTTCACTTCATTATATTTATATACATATGTGTTTCCATGTGACTCTTTGAGGAGGGACCGAATTCAACCTACCTCATGGTTAATAATTTGCCACATGGCTCACTGAGGAGGGATCTAAACTCAACCTACCTTAAGAACAATCATATCATCATATTGTACTTAGTCGGTAAGTAATTAAGCTCAACCTACCACAAATTCTCATCTATTAACAGTTTATATAAATACACAAACATCTCCCTTATTTTAAGCCTTTATATATATTTATTTATATATATATTTATATATATATATATAGTTACACCTCCCTTATTCCTCCAAAATGTCATGCTAATGATATATAATGCATGACTTGTTCATGTATGCATGTATGTAATGATGGCATTGTTATAAATCAATAACATTCTAAGATATATCAATATATATCACATGACCAATATTAGTAAATAATAATCAAATATTCATAATATTTTATGATATAATAATTGAATCGTCAAGCATTTTATTTTACCTATGAATTTCATTTATAGGTCAATTATTATTAGGTATAAACTTATTTTCATTTTGCCTTTATCCACATTTAACAGGGGTAGTAATCCTTGTCTCTTCCTCATCTCACATATATAAATTTCTTGATATTTTAATTAAATTTAATACATGAATACTTAAATATTTGCATTCATATATAATACATATGTCTTTTAATTTGTTTATAACCTATAATTAATTAAAGTAGATAAGATATTTATGTTTCACCATCCTTATTAATGGTAATTAAAATCAAATCTTAGCTTAATTTATCTAACATTTTTTATTGCTTTCTATTACCAGATTTTTAATTAATTCTTATAATAAATTAAATCAGCTCAAGGACTATATATATTGCAGGACAAAAATAGCTTCCATACATATTAAAACTCTTAGGTATATTTCTTTTTATTTCAAACCACTAAACATATGGACATGCAATTTAGTCATCTATTTCATGCCTACAATTCCATGCATAAGTTTATATTAGTAGTATAATCAGACATTTAAGCTATCATAATTCAAGTATACAAGTTTACGCCATTCACAAACAAATTTCCAACCCTCAATTCTTAACAATCAAGCATCACACATTCTTCTTATTTTTTTTATAATCAAAAAGCTTTATATCTTATCAAATATAAAATCAATTTTAAGTATATAAAAGGACAACCACTTATATACACATATGTATACTTGCCACTTGGATATAATAAATTTTTATCACTTAATTTGATCACTCTAAATGCTACTTGATTATGCTAACATAAATTCACTCATTCAAACACATTTCACTGAACTTGCATCTTTATTATAAGACAATTCCATCTAATTACTAACAACCTTAACTAAAATACCTTATGTCCCATTAATTCTCTCATTAGCTTATTAAGCATTCTTAATATGCACAAGTTCCCACCTCTTGACAATATACATTAGTCATCACATCATTATCTTCTATTAAGATTATTTTAAGTAAACTTTGAATTTATTCCTTTATAAAGTCTATCTTTGGTCAATTACTGACACACCTAAGCGCCTACACATATAAAGTGATGCATATACTCATATGGTAAATTGGTAAAAATCTATAACCTCTGATTGTGTAGCACTTTCAATCTTATTTAGTTCAATTACCTTTACCAAGCAGTATAGTTGTTGGTTCATGTTGGTGAACAATTCTTTGTATTTCCTTTGAAATTAATCCATATCTAACCTCATGCTAACTTTAACATTATTCAATCTTAAACAAATTATATACACCCATACACATATGTATATAAAGGCTCATAGTTACGTAGTTATGTGCATAAATATAACCAAGAAACTATCACCATGATTTACTTATGAGTATCAATACCATATATGTATGCTAACTCCTATTTTGTTAGAAGAAGGAAATGTTACGTTGCTTAATTAACCCAAAGATGTATTGTTCCTAGGCATTAACTCAACCTAATATTTTGTCCACCATTACATCATACCCACACACATATGCACTTAATTCTTTCTAACATTTCACAATAAAGCTTACACTAATATAACATGCCATTAGAGTTACTCTCCTATGTATAACAATAACTATCAATGATCTATAACATCCTTGATTTAAGGCACATTAAATGTTGCATTTAACTCTAATTACTTACTTAATTAGCTCATATAATTAGGTTACTAGGTGACATTAGATTTAATTTCAAGTCATACCTACATTAAAGTAGCATATAAAAGTCTAAGGAAATTTAAATGCAACTCATGAATATAGTTCTTTTGGTTCAACTGTTAATCTTCTATGTGCAATTGTTTGACTTAGATTTTTCATATCATTAATGTCTACTTCAAAAGAGTCATTAAGCATTTATGGTCATGCAAATGTAGGATAATTTTATCACCAACCTAGCAAGAAAAGTTTGAGTATAAAATTAAGTCCTAACAGCTCCACTATCTTTAAATCAAATTTAGAACATGCATGATACAAGGTACTCCATCCAATCATGTGAAGGGTAACGTATGAACCATTTCTTGGATTCAACAGTTGATAACTCAATGTTTCTTTCACATGTATATCTATACATTCGAATGCTTATATATCATACCCCAAGCGATGATACATGCTCGTATAGTATAATTATAAATTTCCTAAGTTAGGAAATTAATAATTACTCTACAAGGGATGCTTAATTTTTTTTAAAAAAACTTGTCTTTATCTCTTAAGCTATGATAGTGTTAACATGCTTAGGTGCACCAGTTATAAGCATTAACAATCCTGTATATATAAGTCACAATATATCATAATCATTTAACGCATGCCATAGGAAATCCAACTATATGACCTAGAACGTATCAATAATAAACTCTATTCAAGCTCTGTAACCATCTCTTTCTTATATCTCCTCATTATTCTATCATGTAATCCTTATGTAAGAATGCATGAATGTACATGACATGATGCATACGTATGCATTATGTTATGCTATGAACATTTAATAACTCATACATCATCATACTTTTATGAAAAGTTCCTTTAAAAGACCAATTACTGGTCATGGAATGCTAGCATAAACCTACTACTGCCTTATTGATAGCTTATGGAGAAGTATAAGTCTTGTCTATTAAGCAGGTAGCATTTCTAATTTACATTCACTTAGTAAAGTCAATCATATATTGTACTTGACTTATTATCTTTAAGTATCCATAATCATTCATGATATGTGATCATCATTGAACCTTAGTTCATAATGAGCATATAAGCACCACATCATCTCATAACATTTCATGCTTTGCATTTAAGGGTTATGTATGCCTTTCGGCCAACTTAAGTCTTTGAACCATAATCCCATGCATTAAGTGTGTTTATGCATCATTGACTTCCATTTGCATGCATGGTTAGCTATTATCTTCATATACGCCATTACACACCTTCGAATTCAACTATAAGTGGATGTATAAGTCATACACATGCATATTGGCATGTAAATCAAGTATTTAGAACATGTAAGCATATATAAGACTTATCATGACATGTGTAAACATATAGCATTAACTTATTTCATGCCTCTAAGTGTATATTCTTATGTATAATAAAGAATTATAAGGTCTAGGTGTGTGTAGCATTAAGTTTAGGAGCCTAGAATGCCTATTCATTAAGGTACTAAAACATACAAGTCAAGCTACTATTCATTTGGTCATGTATACTATTCATTTGGTCATTTTTATTGCATGTTTCCTTTCTCTTATCACTTAGTACGCATAGGCCATTATGTACCCCTAATGACCATTTTATGAATCATGAATGACATACATTTTTAGTTCATTATCTCATGCACATCTCAAGGTATTAAACCATGCACACAAAGTACCAAAACTTACACATTTATGGCATGCAATTCAAACTTGCTGAAACTAGAAAATGCACATATCATTTCTACACGTACTTGGACTAATTGAATTTTTAAGCAATCTTCTCGGCCTTTAATATCATACCTTACCCCTCTTATAAGGCATGACATGCTCCCGTAATGTGCTTAACAGATTACACTACGACGTTAAAATCCGCTAAACAAATTACAAGGGATGTTAAAAATCAATTATTGATCCCTTTTATAAGTTAAAAGTATTAAGAAGTAACATTAAAATCATTAATCAAACGTAGTAGTATAAGAATTTTGACCATATTTTTTATCATGAAAATGATGGAATTTAAAAATTTTACTGTCATTAAAATAAAAGCTTTCAAAAAGATATTTCATAAAATCCAATAAAATTCTTGTATGATTAAATACTATGTAGGTGACGTTGCATTTAAGATCTGGTCATACCACTTTTCATTAACTGACGCGGAACCCAATGGCAATTATGCCACAAACCCACACGTACCTAAGATATAGCTCCAATGGTAGAATAAACCCCCGCCCTATTGAACCCCCAAACTAGCAAGTATGGAAACGCAAATGATAAGGCTTAATGGAAGA
>CANYBF010290373.1:0-79667 GCA_948192965.1 Dalechampia spathulata
TATATTTCTTCATTATGAGTTGGTATGATCGAATTATATTTTTAAAATCAATATTTGATATTCTTTATATGATTTTGTTTGATATTAACATTTTTTATTTATCTATATTCTTTTATGTATTTTTAATTAATTTTTTTTACACTAGATATATAGAAATAAATATCTTTATATGTTTTTTTTTATTATTGTTACAATTCTCATGCCATTTGCATAACCCCCATTCCTCGCATTTTCCGACATGACCTTTAATTTGAGATATTTGTGTAAATATGAAACACATATAAAGGAATTATATTTTTATTTTTTATATTTCAAAATTATTTATTTAGAAATTTTATTTACAATAATACGTAATTTTATTTTACTCATATTTCTTTTTATATTATTCATTCTTTTTTTCTATTTTTTCTTCTTTTACACATGAGGTTCAGTAAAATTAATTAAAATAATTTATCTTTTCTCTTTCTACATATGAGACTGATCAAGATTATTCAAAATAATAATTTTAACTTGTATGTTAAAATTATAATATGCCTATTTTAAAGTTACTCGATTTTAAAGTTAATCATCGATTATAATAAAGGTTAAGTTTATTTTATTATTATAAATATTTTATTGTAAATAAAATATTTATTTATAAATAAATATGTAATGATGTTGTTGTAATGATTAATTTTATTTTATAATATTATTAATAATATATTGTAATGATTAAATAAAATAATTAAATTTATTTAATTATTGTTAGTATTAAGATTATTAAATTTAATAATATTAACATTAAGTATTTGTAATTTGTAATGGTAATAATAAGTAATAGTAGTAAAATATTAATAATATTATTTTATATAATATTATTAATATAATTAATGTTATTATATAATGAATGTTTCATAATATAAACTTGAACTAGGACATGAAAAAGATGGCAGTGTAACAAATGTAATACACCCATGACTCAATCCGCATGTCTTATTCCTTTTATTCATCTATTTTATTACATTCAAGGTTAACTAGCCATAGCTAGAAAATCCAAAGGAGCATAATTATGGAACACATATATATGAGCCTTGACATACCTATTTGGCATATTTTCCTCGAAAGAGTTTCTTAAATTTTGAACTTCTATAATAGAATTATGCATCTAAAATATATTTTTAATCTTCCTCCTATGTTTTATCTGTTATTATTATTATTACAATTCCTTTGCAGTTTGCATAACCCCACCCCTCCCCAATTCCATGCATTTTCCGACATGACTTTTAATTTTCTCAAGGGCCCGACACCTCCAAGATTTTCTAAGACAACTCATTCTCCGACTTCTGCCCACAAAATGTCACCAGAAATTTGTATTATCATTTTCCATGCAATAATAAATTATTATTTAATTTACACGTGAAATATAAAGTTAAAAGACAATAAATGAGAGAACAGAAAAGAAAATGAATGTTTAGAGTTAATTGTCACATGTATCAAACTCTTATCCAAACTCGTTGTTATAAATTTTCCAATGGAAAAATTTTAGAATCAATATGTTATTATATATCAAATACTAACATCATATCATACATTAATAAAAATTTATTACATATGATAATTAATTTTAATTACTTTTTTCTCTTTTTTATTCTTCATCCGCTGCCTTTCCATAAATTTACATACTAATTTTCTATTTGATCCGTGGATTAAACATTGATTTATTATTTCATGTATAAGAATGATATAAAATAGCAGCTACATTTATTCCTCTATGTTGCTGCACACAAGGGGTAGATGCATAGTGCTGGAGCTTGCGAGATAGCTAGCATGGAGGTCTACATGGCGCTGGAAGTTTGTCATGGAAGCATTTTCCTGGGGGACTTCCATTGGTGCTGGATAATCCACCCGTAGATTCTTCGAAAGCAGTCGAGCATCGTGTTCCTTCCGCTGATAATTAATTACCGCAAGTTAAACAAATGGCTTCTGAAATTTTAAGTGTTTAAATTACCAAACGAAGTTGAAAAGAAAAACCAGACAAAAACTGAAAACTGAGGGAATCTGCAAGGCTAGTGCTGTTACCTTCCAGGACTAGTTGTCGAGCAACAGATGAGGTTGGAGCAATCATAACTGTGGTCAACAGAAACCCTACCAACACCGTACCCAAGCCTCTGATTCCTGACGCCAACTTGGGTATTTGCTTGTTATAGTTATGGTTATGAATTGGGTGGACATGTTTGAGTTTAATTGGCAGATTACCAAAATATATTCTGAATAAATAGGAGGAAAGCCAGGCCAAATTTCTTGCATCAGAAGCATAAAGTCAATGCATGTCAGGAAAAAAACTCCTAAATTAATTAATTGCAGAATTGGGTTATAAGTTATGTAGTTTACCCAGTCCATCCGCTTCCCCATCACCGTCTTCATCAACCATGTTTTTTCATTCCGCGATTTTTCAGTCAGAAGGTGACCATTTATTTTCATATTAAACAAACAAAATTACACTATAACAACTCGTTTGATTAAGTAGATTGTAATCAATTAAATAATATAATGTAATAAATTTATTATTCTATTCTATTCTATTCTATTATTTAATAAATAATGTAATATATTATAATTATTAATATAGTATATGAGTTTAAATACAATATATGAGTTTAAATATTGTATGGTTTGAATAAGATATAATAAAAAATATATTATATTTTAAATGTATTTATGAATAGCTTGTATAATGTATTAATGATTATCTAGATATTTAACATTATATTAATATTATGTAATCAAAGAAAATAATTAAACGTGTAATGTAATCATGATTATATTATGTAAGTAAATACGTTCAACCAAACAAGGTATAATATCTATTATTTTGATGGATTAATATATTTATAATTATTTGATTTTTATAATTTTGATTCATATTAATTATAAATGTTTTATTATTTTTTAAAATGAAATTTATAATAACGAGTAAAATCTAAATAAGATTTTAATATGAGTGTTGTGTACTTAGTTTTCAAAAGCATTTATGAGGAGAATGTTATGTTTAATATTAAAAAAAAATGGGAAAAATCAAAAGAAACAATGACATGACAAGATCAGCAAACAAATAAATAGTTTTAATATCTTAATATTTAAATAAAATAATTAATCTTATATTATTAGATATGAATTAAATCAATCAATGCAATGCAATACAAATAAAAGAAAGAAAAAAAACCATTCTATCCTATCTGTTATGTATTTATTAGTTATGATATTGATCTACTTTAATTATTTTTGAAGATAATAAATAAATCAAATTTACATATTTTATCATAGAAAAATTTAATAAGATAATATTATATGGAATAATAAGTCAATATTAATTAATATGTGGATGCATTCATAGACTAAGATTTTTGCATGAAATGTGAGTAGTTAGAGAGAGATGGCCATTCAAATTTGTAAAGAGTTATTACAAGTTCAAGATTCAATCATCCTTCTCGAAGCATAAAACAAATCAAAATAAATAGTGCTAATATTTTTTCCGTATAGATGATAAATAGTTTTTTTTTTATTCTTAACTAGAAATTTTGAGTTTTAATATAAAAATAAAATAAAATATATTGACTATGAATCCTCTAAGAACTCAAAATTATTACCACAATCCACTACTAGAAAAACATATAATCATTCCTGGAATTGAGTTCACGTTTCTTATTACATTTATTCCTCTATTTTATTGCAGACAAGGCTAGATGCTTGGCGCTGGAGCTTGCAAGCTAGCTAGCATGCGGTACATGGCGCTGGAGGTTGACCAATGGTGCATATCGGTGAGGGAGTTGTTATAGGTTTGACATATGGCCTGCATTCCGTACCATCTGGCGACAATTATTGATTACGGAAGTTAAACAAGTAAGTTGTAGACGTGGAATACTTTAAATTGCCAGAACAAGTAAAACAAAAAAGAAAATCATGGAACTGGGGAGAGAATGCTGTTACCTTTGCTAGCTAATTGTGGAGCAGCAGATGAAGATGGATGAATCATGGTTGTAGTCAGCAGAAGCCCTACCAGCACCATAGCCAAGCCTTTCATTCTTGACGTAAAGCTTTTTGTTTGCCTCTCCTTCGCGAGGTGCGGTTACGGATTGATTCAGACAAGATCCTGAATAAATAAGAGGAAACCCAGGCCAAATTTCTTGCATCAGAAGCATAAAGTCAACGCATATCAGGAAAAAACTCCAGCATTAATTAATGGCAGACTTGGGTTTCAGTCATGAACGTGTTTACCAAGTCCATCCCCTACTCATTTCTAATATAGAGGTTACTTGATTATTTTGGTTGGGCATGGATAACAAGTTCCAAACAAGAGATGTACGGAAGGTGGCACGAAGCCCACCAAAAGGCCTGCCAAAAGCACTAAAAGGCCATTGCTTTCTATAGAATATTGAGAACCTTCTTCCCCGTTATCCATTATTTTGCCTTTTGGGCTAATGCCATCATCAATCAAGATGATTAGGTGCAGCAATTCCAATGCAACATAACGATAAAACCCTAACCATCATTTATAACAGCCATGGAAAAATACCCCCTTATTGCTTATCCCATGATCATGTACAACATCTCTCTTTGATTCAACTCATCAACTGAATTAACGGTCCTGATCTCTGTGGAAAATTTACTCGGTCTATTCTTCCAAAAGGCACCACCACTTCTTCTCCTCCTCCTCTCTTCTCTTCTAAGTCATCCCCCTAAACATAAAGCATCAAGCCTTTTGCTTTTTCCGCCTCTGCCTTTGTTTTATTTTTCTTTTTTCATCTCATCAAATTGTAAACCATCAAATTATAATCCACACCCATTTATCTCCAAATCTAGCTTTGGATCCGTCGCTTAACTTCTGATCTCACTTTCACTAAAGATCCGATCTTTTTTGTTTATAGTTGCCAGTTTGTTGTCATTTGATGGTTAAGAGTTATTAATAATAGAACCTTTTCTTTTCTTTTTTTGCATCAAAACGTCAATCTTAATTTTTTTTTTCTAATCACAAATCAATATCCTTCCCTTTCAATCTCTATCAATATGGCAGCAAGAAATTCTTTATATACAAACCCAAAGCTCTGCGAGCATCTTGCTGATTATAAGCTTAAACATGGATTGAGTGGCTATAATTCCCTTCAAAATTGCCTTAAAACTACTCCAAATGGATTAACCAGAATTTACAAGTGGGAAAGGAAGATACCCAAGTGCAGTTTTTGTAATGGGTACAATCAAGGTAGATTCTTTTTGTGTTTAATTTGCTCCTCAGTTTCATGCTCAAGACATACCCTTTTGCATGCTCAATCAGAGAATAGTCATGATATAGCTGTTGACATGGAAAGATCAGAGCTTTATTGCTGTTTATGCAGTGATCAGGTATATGATCCTGATTTTGATAAGCTTGTTGTGTGCAAAAACTTGATGGATATGCCAAATAATGCACATGTGAGTGATGATGGCATAAGGAGATCAAGCAAAAGGAGGAAATTGATTTCATTGATGGATTTAGATTTAAAGAAGTCACAACAGTTGGTTTCCATGAGGGATCGAAGAGAAAAATCATGCTATCCATTGGGATTGAGAGGATTGAACAATCTGGGAAGTACTTGTTTCATGAATTCTGTGTTGCAAGCATTGCTTCATGCTCCTCCTTTCAGGAACTACTTCTTGAGTGATCGGCATGATCGTGAAACTTGTAGAAAAAGATCATCAGATCGGCCATGTTTGGCTTGCAATATCGACCTTATTTTCTCTGCTGTTTATTCTGGGGATCGGACACCATACAGCCCAGCTCAGTTTCTTTACAGGTCTGCTTTTGATATGCATCTTTTTGTTTCAGTGTAATTGATCTAAATGATTTTGTGAGTTGGTTCATGTCAAAGAGTTTATGCCTGCTCTAGGCCTGATCAGAGATGTTGTGATTAGTCGGTCATTTTCTAAAATTCCTTTTGTCTTCTCTGAGACTGATTATAATGTTTGGTTTGGTTACAACCTTCACTTTTGCTGTCCATTAGAACAGTCAACTCTGGAGATAAGTGTCAACAATGTATTCAGCAGAATGTATGGAATCTGCTTCATTTTTAAGGATTTTCATATAGAATTTTCAATCTTTCTGTGCAAGTTTGCTCGAAAGTGTTCTTAGATAGCGTTGGAATTGGCTGGTAATGATGAATACCATCAGAAGTTCTCTGCAATATTAGAATTTGTGAGGATTCATATATTAGTTCCAATGTGGGGCTAGATCTCTACATAGCTTATCCCTTTAAATTCCCATCAGATGTTTGGAGATGAAGTTATGGTTTTAGTAATTGAATTTTGTTTCTATATGAAGTTGGTGGCAGCATTCAGCAAATCTAGCTAGTTACGAGCAGCAGGATGCTCATGAATTCTTTATTTCACTGTTAGATGGGATCCATGAGAATGAAGGAAATGGAACAACCCCAAATAAAGGTAATGTGTAGGTGATAAGATACAATACTATATAATCTTCTGTTCATGATTAATTCAATGTTTCAGCTTTAGAAAAATGCTTGAGGGAAATGATTTGATTTGACTAGATGCAGCAAAGGGATTCATGTTAGTTCTCATCAAGGATGCTTTTGTTCAACTCATGCACCATCAGCAATTTTTTCTACTAATTCTGTTATCTAACAATTACAGATTTTCTGTTACAGATAGTGGAGATTGTCAGTGTATCGCACATAGGGTTTTCTCTGGAATGTTGAGGTCAGATGTCACTTGCATGACATGCGGATTTACTTCAACAACATATGATCCCTGTCTTGACATTTCGGTCGACATGAGCACAAGTACATCTTCTGCAGATTTGGCTTGCAAGCTTGTTAGGCCAAATGAGAATGCTGGATGCACTCTATCAGCCTGTTTGGATTTGTTTACCAGGCCAGAGAAGTTGGGGTCAGACCAGAAACCTTACTGCCAAAACTGCCAGGAAAAACGGGATTCATTCAAGCAAATGTCAATTAGAAGGCTCCCGCTGGTGTTATCTTTACATATCAAACGGTTTGAGCATTCATCAATCAGACGATTGTCGAGAAAAATTGATTGGCATTTGCAGTTTCCATTCTCCTTAGATATGACCTCATATCTGTCTTCTTCAATCCTAAGGAAGAGGTTTGGGAACAGAATATTTTCTTTTGACAGCGACGAAGGAGATAGTTGTGCTGAATTTGAGATATTTGCAGTGGTATCTCATTCAGGGATGTTAGAGTCAGGACACTACGTGACTTATATTCGGTTAAGAAATCGATGGTACAGATGTGATGATGCGTGGATTACAGAGGTTGATGAAACGATCGTGAGAGCATCGCAGTGTTATATGATGTTCTACGTGCACAAAATGCTTCACTACAAAGCAAACGAGGAGCTGAGTTGTGCATCAATCTCCCACAGAAGGGATCCGTTTCTTCCAATCGCTGGTTGTTGCTAAGAGGAAAGCATCCCTCACTGACTGACGACTGTGGGCTGTCAGTTTTCTGCATCAGGTTTGGCTGCCAAGGAGGACCTTCAAGTTAAGCTAGCGGAAAACTAGTCGAGCCAACAAGACTCTTACTTGATTGCTGAAATCAAGGTTGACTGGTGGAAGAAACCAGATTAAGCGGGTGGGTTGGTTCATGAAGGCTGATCATTTGAAATTGCCCATTTCAGTTACACCTCCAGATGATATTTGTGCCAAGTATATGGCGATCTGGCCTGGGAAAAATTGCCAGAAAGCATGATTTTTTCTTTTCTTTTCTTTTCTTTTCTTTTCTTTGGCTGGGAATTCTTTGACTGCAGGTTCAGTCATGTATTTAATAGTAATATGTGTATTCATTCAATAACTTATAACATCAGCACTCTCTTGATTGAATTAATGGGAGGACTGATGCCAAGGTTGGTCAACTAACCTTTTATTTAAAGTCAAGAAATCCACCCTCCATGGGAGATATCTCGCAATGTATCTATTAATTGAAGGCAATGGCTTATGTCTATGAAGAGAGCTCGGCAGCTTTTTCCAATGGCTTGCTATTTGCTAGCAAACGATCAATCAATGGATCCACTTTCATGAAGCTTGCAACACCGCCTCTCTGACTATCTTTCTTCTTATCCTCCTATTTTCAGATACGAATAACATGGCAGGGAAGTGGTGACAAGATCCATGTAACGTGTCCCGCTTGCCCGGATCCAACCATGCTTAACCACGTGTCAAGACATTAGACCGTTCGTAATAATAAAAATGCTTATATACATAAAAGTAACTTGTCGTAAGCCGATAGATTCCCTTATTTATCCAAATGCTTGAGCAGTTCTCGGTGATGTTGACCGTACAGGATTGGAACTTTAGAATCCTACCAAATCCACAGGCTGTAAATGAATTGGTAATAGAGCCTTTTGATTTTATACTGATTCAATTTTACAGTATTTGACATATTGAGACAATTAATCCTTCTCGCAAATTGGAACCCATGTCCTTTATACTTGATCTATATTTGAAAATAAAAATTAAAAAGATGGAAATTTCCTACCTTTGACTTTAATATCTGGTTTCTTCTCGCTGTAGCAACCAATATCGTTGAGTTCTAACGAGAGCCCAGATCAGAGAATGCTGTTTTGTGAAGTGGGATGGATTTTATACAAGTTCTGAAAGAAATCTTTATGGAAAGTCGGGAACTTTAGCTGTCACCTAAGGATGTTAAGTCGTTGCAAGTGCAAATTAAGGAAAGATTGAACTTTTGTCCACTTTCTTGTTGCGCTTGTTTCTGTACATCTTAGATCGCAAATTATGGTGGAGAATCAGACTCTTGTACCTTCTAGCAGCGAGGTTGCGGAGGAAGATGGATCCGGCGGAGGAGGAGGATTCTGTAACTTCCTTTGTGCTCCATTTTATTGGTTCAAAATGCTAGCAAATGAGACGCATTGGAGTTTAGTGTTCGGTGTATTGGCGGTATATGGAATAAGTCAAGGACTTGGTGGATCTTTAAGCCGCGTTGCCACTGATTATTACATGAAAGATGTTCAGAAAGTACAGCCTTCAGAATCGCAGATTTATCAAGGAATCATTTCAATTCCTTGGCTTGTCAAACCTATCTGGGGCCTGCTCACTGATGTTCTTCCTGTCCTGGGCTACCGTAGGAAGCCTTATTTTGTTTTTGCTGGTAAATTGTGCTGCATTTTTCACCCCCTTCTCCATTTAGCATAATGTATTTGATAGTTTGTAGGTTGCAAATGAAATTCTTCTAGTGGACTAGTAGATTATGCATTACAGCTTGGTCATTTTCTGAATATGCTTGGCCAGATTTCAGCTTCCAGCTTGAATTTAATTAGTCAGTATGCTATGTGATGTCATTCGTGCTTCCATTGCAAGATGAAGCCGTTCAATTATTTTATGCTCAACAGAGACAGGAGTCTTTATTGTTGCCATGATACTTCAGCGCTTGATGTTTATAAGTGAAAATAGTTGCATGATTTCTTGCAATTGACATTCAATTTGCGAGCATTCTTCTGTCCTCCAATGCATTCTTAAGATGAACTCCATTTAATGATGCCTTCACTCGTAGAAGCAAGTAGAAATCTAGTTGATGTCTCATATTCGTATCATCATGTTTTCATGTAAAGAACAACATGATTTCCTCTTCTTTTGGCTCCTTCTGATGAGAAACAATCTTTCCCGCCATTGTCAAATTCAGGATTGCTTGGAGCGGTCTCCATGCTTTTGATATTTCTACATGAGAATCTGCACCTCGTATTCGCTCTATTGTCATTGACAGCTGGAAGTGCTGGTGTGGCAATAGCAGATGTGACTATAGATGCCTGTGTGGCACAGAATAGTAATACGCATCCTTTACTTGCACCTGACATGCAAAGCTTGTGTACTCTGAGTTCATCAATCGGTGCTCTTTTAGGGTATTCTATCAGTGGTGTTTTAGTTCACCTGATCGGCTCTAAGGTTGGCTGCTATTTAATTCCATTATCCACTGCTACATTTGCATTATTCTTTCATATCTGAAGACTTTTCCCCCACTTGTATGGCAGGGTGTATTTTGCGTGCTGACAATCCCTGCTGGACTTGTCTTTTTAGTCGGAATTCTGCTTGATGAGCCTGCCTTGCCTGCTTTTAACTACAGACAGGTATTTCCCGTCATATTTTTGCTTGCACTTCATTGTTGCTATGTCTATATTGTAATATATTCTTTATCACTCAGGTAAGCCAGAAGTTTGTTGATGCTGGCAAGGCCATGTGGACGACACTGAAATACCCTGATGTGTGGAGACCATGTCTATACATGTACTTATCTTTTGCATTAAGTGTGAATATCCATGAAGGGATGTTCTATTGGTATACAGATTCAGAAGGAGGTCCATCCTTCTCTCAGGTATGTGATTATGCACTGTTTATCTTTTGTTGTCGAGGCAAACGAAAACGTCGTCATAAAATCTGAAATGTATTGCACTTCATGATCGAACTTATCTGCAAAATTTATTGGTGGATTAACAGTTATCTACATCTTAAACGCATATATGTTGACTGTGAAGGTGATTAAGGATTCACCAGATATGAATGCCTTTTGCAGGAGATGGTTGGTTTCATATTTTCAGTTGGTTCGGTCGGGTCTCTCTCAGCGGCAATTATATACCAAAATGTGCTGAAAGATCACCCTTTCCGAGATGTTCTTTTCTGGAGTCAGTTGTTGTTGGGTTTATCTGGACTGCTAGATTTGGTAGTGGTGTTGCGGCTAAACTTGAAAATTGGCATACCAGATTATGCCTTGATTATAGTTGATGAGTGTGTGTTTCGCATGGTTCTGAATCTCAAGTGGATGCCTTTGCTAGTTCTGAGTTCCAAGCTCTGTCCCCCTGGTATAGAAGGAACTTTCTTTGCCTTGTTGATGTCAATTGACAATCTTGGAGTTCTAACATCTTCCTGGGGAGGAGGTCTTCTACTTCATCTATTAGATGTGACAAGAACGAAATTCGACAATCTCTGGCTAGCAATTATAGTCAGGAGTATACTGAGAGTGACTCCAATCTGCGTGATCTTTTTGGTTCCAAGAGGTGGTACCAAGGTTTCCTTGCTTCCAAATGAAATCCTGGGAGCAGATGAAAGAAATGAAGATCCTCCAGATGATGAGAATATTGAATTGGTGGCACTTGTCCGTGGTGTTAATGATGAGTAGGCTTCAACAAAATTGTTGACATTAAATTTTTCGCAAGCAGCATTGGAGATGCTGATATACAGACTTACCAAGATCACAAGCAGTAGATTCATTCAAGTGCGGTGCTAATACAAAAGACTGATGCCGAAACCTGTTGACACCTTGCAGGATGTTTCTTGATACAAGTTGAATATTTTTCATCAGAAGAGCTTGAACAGGAAACTAAGTTATCAGTGTTTTCCCACTTTCAACGAAAGAGTCGATTGTAACAATCAAAATCTCAACAGCCATAGAGAAAAATTTGCGTATAATTGGAAGATGTATAAAAGCATGCAACTCCGTAATGCAGAAACAGCAGGGATTTGCGCTCTCAATTGTAAAACTACAGTTATTTTGAAGCTTTCGTTTAATTTTGTTCGGTAAATGCGATTTTTCTGAAAGATCCATATCGTACCAAGAAGGAAGATCCATATTTCTAATCACATGGTTGAACAAGAAGCACATTTCCCTCATGAGTTTCTACTACCCTGCAAGTAAAACAATGTTGCGTTTTACTCTTAATTCAGAGCACCTCCAAAAAATCTTCAATATTTAGCCCAATCCCATCATAAAATCCAATTCCACTCAGATTCTGATAACTTGCGCATCAAACATCTCTCTACCTTTCTCTGCCTGTACAGCTGTCATGACCATTCCCCTCTACTTTCGCTCAGGCAAATACCTGTGCTAATAATTGTTCCTTCCTTCTATTCTCTTTTGTTCTAGGAAACCATTATTACTATCAAGATGTAGTGTCCCAAGTATTCGAGTAACTAAAAACAATATTTAAACTGATTAACAATAAAACAACCAAGGACCAAAAAGGTTTTCTAGGTTAAGATCCCGAGGTCCTGTGATCTGAGAATTCTGTAAGCTGTAAAGGACAGCAGCTCAATTGATTGAAATGTCAGGTCGTGAAATCCGGAAGTCCACAAGTAGTGTTTAGCCTATAAGATAGAATTGCATACATGAACAAGCCAAATTTGATTGCAGCGATCTCATAAAAGAGCCTCAAAAAACAAATACAAACGCAGCATACACCAGTTCAAACTAAGCAAACAACCGACACTGTTATTAATTATATACGCACAAAGAAGTGAGGAGGAGAGTGCAAGATAGTACTGTATATGTCACGATAAGCAACTTTGGGATCAAGAGCCAAACTCAAAACCCAAAAAAGATTCTATATCTGCACTTCAATTTATCTATTTCATTCCCTTGGGATCCAATCCCACTTGACACTTGTGGTGCTATGATTGAACATAAACTTCATTTAGTGTGCGCCAATTTCTTAAGGTGTTGCAATGTCCGCTGTTTGATCCACTGCCTGTCAAAGGGCAGATATCCCTGAATCGAGTGATCATAACTGCCAACAAAAAACCAACATTATTAGATTAATCTCTTAGCTTTAGAGTGCTTTTACAGTGCATTGGGTGCAGGAGGGGAGAGAAAGATAGCACGGGGTAGAAGCATACATCAGAGCACTCAAGTCAGTGAGGCCATCAATGAAATTGTAGAGATCTTCAATATCATAACTGATATTTCTCCTGGCTGGATTTAGTTCCTTAAGTTTCCGTTCATATAACCCACAAATACCTGCAAAGAGTAAGAGATACAACCACGGGAAAGCTAGTAGGATCAAAATACTTTGAAATCCTTTCATCACTTGAAAAACTTGAGAAATTCATCCATGTAATTCACTGCCAATTACTAGATTGCAGTTCTAGCGAAGTGGTAAGAATCAAAATGGGACCAAAAACAAGAACTGGAGAATGATAGTTTACAAAGTTATCACATAACTTCATCAAATATTGGGTTACCCACCATTTCATAGGCCTCCAATTATTTCAATTTGGTATGTGCACGGTATTGAAAATATCTTATCACTGTTAAATCCTCCAGATAGGTGACAAGAATGCAATAAAACAGTGATGAGGAAATGGCAAAGAAATATTGTAGAACCAATTAACCTTAACATCTATTCAGCTAGCTTTTTTTTCCTCCCACCAACAACAGATCCAACGTTATTTAACTAAACAATATCAGAAATAAAGACTACAAGGCTAGAATAAGGAAAGATGTAAATCCTATAGTACCATTGAGCAGTAAAATTACCGACGCTGTAAATATAGCTCTCACTCTTTTTCTAAAATGATACAACTACACTCTACAGATGAAGTACAGACTAAGAATGCTAAGGAAAAACGTGAATTCATAATTCATTAGTTTTACTGCTCCTAAATTGACACCACTCTTTTAATGCAACGAAACCAGAACAACTATAAGCATCACCTCCAAACCAATCATTATGAAACTTACCAATTGGAACTAAAATGACCTGCATATGTCTCAAGCTTCGATAACATGTTGGCTAATTCATTGAGAAAAGAATGCAAGTTGATAATGAAGATGATTAACACAATATTGAAACAATCAATTAGTACTGTACTACAATTTACCATCCATAGCTTGACTTATTGAATCATAATCCATAAATGTTCTAGTTGCTCTATTTTGAGAGGACTGCATCAGAATTATGGTGTGCCTATTAGCCTACAAAAGCAAACAGAAGCAACAGATCAGACTTATAGCAAGATACAATTCTGTAGTTGGTCGATAGTGCAATCAAAACCTGACAATTTATCAAACAGGCCAAAATGATGGCATTTCATTTTCTGCACCCATGAAAGGCATGAGGGGAGAGGATGAAATAGATGCATGTCTCAGATTTGCTCAAAAATCCAAACCAACAAAAAGAACTTGCTTGAAAAAACACTACAACAAATAATTAAGTCTACATTTGATTGGTTTACCAGCCACTTGGCATGGTTGAATTAGAGGCAAATACTATTCACCACACAACATTAACAAATACCACTGTTGAGCAAATCAAATTGAGCTGTTCAACATTCTATGAGAAAGCAAGGTGATATAAAACTCAAACCATCAAAATTTATTACCTATCTCAGCACTTTCTCTACACAATTCATGTCCATTTGTCTTACAAGTCCAATCCAAACACCAAGATTAACATGAATGTAAACGTAAACCATTAGTTAGCTCGATACAGCTCAGATAAGTTCACTGACAGGGATATCATCAGCATCTCTAAAGAAGGCTGCATATGAATAAAATTAAAATCCCGAAGCAAGTTTCTTTCGGTTCAGTTCAGAAAAATTAAAGGTCCAACCAATTGCACCAGAAGGAGATCATCTAAAAAAAAATTCCAAGCAGACATAAAACAAGAACTAAATCTTAAAATCATATGAATTATTGAAACCAATAAAAGAAACACAAAAATTTCACTCAAGTAACAAACCCTAGCTTCCTGTGCGCAGATTGCAGAAGCAGATTAGAAACAAATTCACAAAATAGTAAAACAGCGATTCCAAATAACATCTACAAATAATAAAACTAAAGATACCATCAGGGTGGATTCTTTGCGTTAAGCTCTACGCAGAGAGGCCAAGAGAGAGAAATTGACTCCGGCGACGACCTTCACTTGTAGTTATACGTTGCAGAATTGAAACGCACCGTTTCAGTCTAATCTCCTCCTTCCAAATAAAATAATAATAATAATGTACATCTTTATATTATGCATAGAAGATTGGATAAATTAATAAATGGGTGGACTTCGTATAACTTACTAGTATGTGTTTTATGTCAAAATTAATTTAATTTATTTAATTATACTCTGTTTAAATTTATAATAAATTCCATAAAAAATTAGGATAATCAAAAAAGATTATATTTTTTATTTTATATTTTATTATTATATTTGATAACTTTTATATTTATGTAAAAATAATTGATATTCATGTTAGATATAAATTATATTTATAATTAATTTTCATGAATTTTACATTAAATTTCTATTAAATTTTAGAATATAAAGGTCAGTGAAAATTATACAAATTTATTAAATAAATAAATAACGGTGTCATTTGACTCAACTCATACAAATAGGTCCGAATCCACAACCCGTCCCATTGAGAAAGGGTCGGGTCAGGATTCAAATACAAAGCTGAGCCACCTCCACGCTCCAAGCGTTCATTTTCTCTTCCTACCACCAAAAATTGAATCAGCTACTCCTGTACATTTCCATTCCATGTATTTACAGAAACAAGCTGCACGGCATCATCACCATCGTTTGGAGGTTCGTCCAAAATATCAGCCGGAATGAGATCATCCATCTGATCAGCTTTTGGGACAAGAAAAATCAAACCAAGAGTTGCAAGCCTCAGAATATTTCTTATGAGAATGACCACCCACAAGTTTCTGAAATCAGTCCTTGTCACGTGCATGAGATGTAGAACAATTCCTCCACTCCATTTGGATGACAAGCTGCCAAGGCTGTCAATGCACATTAGTAATGCGAAGAATGTGCCTTCAATGCCTAGAGGACACAGCCGACTGCTTAATACCATCATTGGCATCCATCTGATTCTGCTTATGATTCGAGAAACACATTCTTCAGAAATGACAAAGAAAGAGTCTGGAATTCCCAGCATCAAGTTCCATCTTTTTATGAAGATGATATCTAGCATTCCTGACGTTCCATACAGGAGTTGGGCACAAAAGATTAGGTTCCGAAATGGGTAATTCTTCAAAGCTTTCTGATATATCAGTACACCTATAATGGAGGCCAATGCTCCGATTGCATAAACTATCCCAACAAACTCCTGAAAACATATGGAACACTTCAAAATCTATGGTTTCTGGACTGCAATCGTCTTCAGGGTTCCAAATGCGAACCCGAAAATAAAACAAAAGGAAAGGGTTTGAACCTGTGAGAACGCAGGACCAGCTTTAGGATCAGTGACCCAATAGAACTGGCCTTCGTGGGTGCTAATACTGAGAGCTAAAGATAGATACATGTATAATGATGGCTTCCATACTTGCGGAAACTTGATTGTTTTATACATTCCCTTTATTGCTACCCCTAAACCTGTTACTGCCTGCACCCACAAGTGAATCATCCGAATGAACTGAAAAAATTTGAAATTGGGACACATATGGATGAATTGGTTGCCTTTTGGTTTGTACCTTGTTTTTGTCAGGTTGGAGACTGGTGGATCTCACTTCATAAATCACAAATCCCAACAAGATCAACAACACTGGTGGGATTGCCAAGAGAACTAATGCTACCTGATGATAAGCAAAGATATCAGTGAAAGAAGAGGGTAGAGATTGAAGAAATGGAAGAGGGAAAAATCAGAGACCTGAGGTCCAAGATGATCAACGAAAAAGCCGCTAGATAAGTACCCAACAAGAGCACCAACAGAGGAACAGAACCCACAAAGACTTTGCATGTCCGGAGCCAATGATCTTATCTCAATGCTATTTCTAGCAATACAAGCATCAATGGTCACATCTGCTATAGCTATTCCAGCATTTAAGCCTATAAAGCAACTTAAAGCCACCGCAGCCGGCAACTTACCGTGTAAAGCCACCGTCAATGCGGAGAAACCTCCAACCACTCCAGCAATCACGAAGTATGGCCTCCTTTTATACCCCCTGACAGGAAAAACATCCGTGAAGAGACCCCATACTGGTTTCATAATCCATGGAATATAGTATAAACCTATGTAGAGTTGCACCGCTGATGGCTGGACTTTCTGAACATCTTTCCAGTAATAATCAGCTACCACTTTGAAGAAATGTGCTGAAAATCCTTGACTAAGCCCGTAAACAAGAACTACTCCTAAAATGAATGTTGGATTTAGCTGAGAAGATAGTTTTTGCAGCCATTGAAATGGCTCCAAGAAAATCAACAAAGGGCCGTCTTTATTTATTGTGCAGGTGTGATTTGGTTCTGATTCTGATGGTCGATTATCTTCAACATCTGCCTTCTCTACAAGTTTTTGGCTTTCAACGAGATCCATTGCTGCGGACTTATGGGAGCAAGCATGTATGTCAAGATATTTGAAAATGGTGTTGTGGATCAAGACTTGATTATAAAAACGAAAACAAGGTGTTGACTTGAGGAGCTTGAAAGCAGGTTTATGCTGTAATATGGTTGTAATATAGTATAATATCATTACGTACGTTCTTTACTCTAATAAGCATTATTAAATTAAAATCCTCGACAGGACCATGGGTTTTCGCATTCAAAGATAAAGTAATCAAAACAGGAATGCTTCCCAGTTGATTTTAAGTTGATTAAATCGTTGATAAACTCATTAAAATAGTAATGGTGGCCATGTGCCTTTCACCAGGTATTCCCTCCACAAGAACTTCCCAAATCTTTGCGTTCTATATATATATATAAATATATAAAGAAATAACAACGTGATGCAAGCTATGAGACTCGTTCAGAACAAAAATTATGCAGATCAGAAGAGACATATAAAAGCTGAAATATTTCAGATGTAGACTGACCAACTAACAACTTGCTTGAAGATGGAGATGGGCTTTCCAAAGTTCAGTCCCAAAGTTGACCCCCAGGCTGCTGCAAAACCTTATATATACTACTTAAGAAAGATCTAATCTGGAACTTTTTTCCTTTTAATAATGTTCTCGCTGGTTATAAACAAATTTGGCTCAGAACTAATCCGCACAAGCTCATTATAGCTACAAGAAGGCTAAGATGGTGAGGAAATTGCCTTGCCAAATATTTCAACGAGACCCTTCAGCTCCCGGCCATCAAAGCAGCCGACCAACTGGTACGCACTCGAAGCCTATGCCTCCAAAGAAGAAAACGTGGAAGGATGATTGACATATATAATACAAAACAAGCATATGTATGTATATATTTCCTCAAATTTGCATGTTGCGAAGAAAATTTATAAGGGAAAATTTTTCATGTAAGAATCCTAATAAATAGATGCTCGCTTATCCAAGAAACTATTACAGAGATATCTGCAGAGATTATTTACATACAGGAATACTTCTCTCTCTCCGGCCACACCACCCCCCCCAACGTAGAGGTAGCAACAGCATTTACGCGGCAAGGAGCTTCTGAATGTCTTTCTGTAACAAAAGAAGATATTGATCAAGTGAGATTTCATCAGGTTCATTTTTGAAAATTACTGCTTGCTTAGAATGCTAAATTGCACATACTTGGAAAGGAAACTTACCTCTATTTGGAAAGGTGATGTTGTTGGCGGATGTCTCTCCACAACCTTGCCATTCTTGTCCACTAAGAATTTCTCGAAATTCCACTTGATAACGTCACCTAAGAATCCTCCAGCATTTGACTTGAGGAAATGATAAACTGGAGCTGTATTTGGTCCGTTCACGTCTACCTGTAATCCAAGACCACAAGTTTTATTCTTGTTCCTCCCCATAAGTACGTTTCATGTCAGGAGAAAGGGAATTCTATTGCATACCTTGTCGAATATCGGGAATTCTGCTTTATACCTGGTACAAGCAAATTGTTTGATCTCAGGATTTGAACCAGGCTCCTGCCCTCCAAACTGATTGCAAGGGAAAGCTAGAATTTCAAATCCTGAGGTTCAAAATTGCAAAATCAATAAGAAAACGAACTTTAAAATATTCCAGCAAGGGAAAGAAAGATAATAGCCTAAGCAAAGTTCTATAGATTATCTGAGCATCACCAATTAACCTTATGTGATGGCAACGCTCAAGATTTACATTCAAAATTTTTCCAGCTTAAAGGACATCATGTGGAAGGCAAAAACACCAGAATTCCAATGCATGACATAAAAAGATACACCATTCCAGGTTCCTTCCTGGAATTTGGTTTACCTTGAGTCTTGTACTTCTCATATATGTGTGTGAGTTCAGTATAATTTGAGGATGTCAACCCACTGCAATGAAGAACAACATCCCAATGAGGTCTCAAATCATCAAAGAATTAAAAGTTAGAAAATAAAACAACAAAAGATGCAATAGTCAAAGAGTCTGCTTGAATAAAAGAGTACCATTTCGAAGCAACATTGACAATCAGAAGAACTTTCCCCTTGAATTTGCTGAGACTGACATCTTTCCTATCAATATCCTGTATTCAGTAAATGAAAAGGTTATTCTTCATTCTACATGTATTTGCCAATTACTTATGAGAGCATGATGGCTTTCAATTCTCGTAGCTTATCAAGTAGTGAGCATAAAATGAGAACACCAAGAATAAATAGCATTTAACATAGGAATCCGCATTCCAAGTTCCTTAATTTATTATTTTTGTCAAATGACTAGGAACAGAACACGGATTGAAGCCTCTATCTGCAATTTATACAGAATTAAGCTTCATAAATTGATTTTTTGATCTTTACCCAATCGACAACTATCAAAAATATACATTTTTACAACCTGAGACAATGATAATCATCATCCAAATCAATTCAATACATACCTTTACGGTGTATTCATGAATAGATTTCTCGGTAGCTGCTCTAGCAGAAACACTAAAAGATCGAACCTTTGAGAGAAACCCAGAAGAATTGGGCAACTGCGAAGAGAACCCATGTTGCAGAAAAGCGGATTTCGATGACCCAAGAGAGAATTTGACAGATGGAACGAGGATAGCCATTGAAGGAGACAAAGAAAGAGAATTGTGATTCATTCTGCAGTGGGTTAGACCCTGTAAAGGTGTTAAAGGTGACGAAAAAGGTACGGAAGCCATGTTTTTGGGTTTCTGGAGATAATCCCGAGTTGCAAAGAGCTCCTGAGAAAGTTATTATTGATGGGGTATGTCGGGAAAAGAATTGTCGACGCTTCGACTTCCATGTTTAGATCTTCGCAGTGGATAGAAAGCTTCCACGTCATGCGGGTGATAACTACAAAAATTTATATTATATTTCAAAATGTTTTTTTAATAAAAAATATAATAGATAAATATTATATAATCTTAATTTAACTTGAAACAAGTCGATAAAATCATTAAATATGATTAATTTTAATAATTTTTCACCCAATAATAAAAATGTGAATAATCATTTTCATTATTACAAAAAGAAGTACAAGGAAGAAGTCAGTGGTTAGAGCAATGGTAATAAAAATGAGATATTTGATGGAAATAGGAAAGTCGTGGAGGAGGCGAGAGTGATCCACGTGGGGGATGGACGAGTGAATACTGTTGGAGTTTGTGGAAACTGTTGTCGTTTTGACCTTATCCATATCCTTGGAGATTATTTCCCACACCTGTCCTTGTTCCCCTTCCCTTGTCTCCCAACCTTGCATTTCACCTGTTGCCCTTATATCATATTATATATATTATATATATATGGATCATAATTATTTAACTTTATGATCAAATCAATTCATTACATATATAATACATGCTGGACCCATCTATCATACTATCACTCCTCACCCAAGGACCTCTACACCCCGACCCGACAATTTATGAAAAAGGTTAATTATGATACCTAATGATCTCCTAGATGAGGATCCGGGGTCTTGGTATCCGCAAGAAGCCCACCCAGAGGGTGTAACTTCCATACTGGGGCTGTCAAGACTCGAACCATAGATTCTTGGTTTCCAACACCCATCCGAGTACCAACTGAGCTACATCCATGTGGGTATACTATCACTACATTGCATCTTCATATCTTGGATTAAATTTGATTTCTCTATTAATCCATCATCAACTACTAATCATTCATACATGTAATGTATGATATGTAAATAGTATATTAGTACATGTGTCTGAAACTAATAAACTATCTATAGCATAGGTAAGAATGTACAATAAAATTAAAATAACCATATATTCATGATTATCATATATTGAATATATTCATAATATATAAATATCATGTAAAAAATATATAATAAAATCTTAATAAATATGATATTTATTAAAATTCATTATTCACTCTATTTTAAAAAGATTATTAATAATATCATATATTATAGATGAAATATATATAAAAATTCATCTATTCACGATCTACAATTACAAACTATTATTTTCAAATAATAATTATAAATAAAAATTAAACACAACCCGATGCTTCATGACCCGTTTTTGTGTCAAGTTATAGATGCAGACCCACCCACAAGCCTGTTCAGTTGCTTGGCAGGAAAGACGAGTGTACGCCACGAACGAGGACCTCCAATTTCACCTACAATCAAAGAAATGGAAGGTAGGTCCGGTATTCTTCTGGACTATAATATCATTCGAGATCGAATAGTTTTCGATATTAATTAAGGATTGAATATTCACTACCAGCTTGAAAGGGAGAGATTTGAAATCTTGGCTCTATCCCTTTCTTGCAGAAAAATCGATCAAATTTTCTGGTTGGAATGGATTTCGATTTTGATACCATAAAAGACCGAGACGAATGGTTGGAAAAATGGCCTGAGATAAATAGCAGATCAATTTTTTAAAATAATATTAAAATTAAAATATTTTATTATTAGTTAAATGATCGAAAGAAGACGGAAATAAGTTAAATTTCAAGAATTTCTCGATGAAGGTGAGTTTAGAGAATTCCAAAATATCAAATAATTAGTATCAATATGCATTAATTAAATATAAAAAACTTATAAATTTATAATGAAATATATTGATAAATTTGCTATATTAATTAAATTAATCAAAATTTGATAATATTTTACTAGTTTGAATTAGTCAAAAGAATAATAAATCGATTTAAAACCAAATAATATAATTAAATTACTTATTTTTTGAAGGAATTATGAGGAAATTCTAGCTATAATGTTGAGGCCAAGCAAGAAATTCAACAAGACACGGCAGGAGACTTGCCAATTAGTCCACCATCACTCACCAGACCGCAAAATATCATTTCTCGTCCAGAAAGTTTCTTCCTTTTAGTTTTTGCATTAATGTATTTATTTCCTTTTTTTTTGCTTTAATAACGGATGTATTTTGGGTCGGTTTTTTTCCCTTCAGTTCTTGCTATTGTTGTCATACAATTCTTGGCCTTTTTTCAAAACAACGATATCTGATTCTTCGATTTCTGTAATGGGTTCTTGATTCATTTCCCAAAGTTTGATTCTTTTCTTTTACCAGGGCTGTTGTAATTCTGATCTTTACCTTCATTTCTCAGGCCCCTGTGGCGGGTAGATAAAGAGAATTGTAGCGTCTTCTTCTTGTTGTTGAATTCTTTCATTGTGTTGTTTGAATTATGTTCATTTCAATTTGACTTCGTTATTTCTCGTCTTGAAAAGCTTTCTCTTGATGGAAATTTAGTTTCTTTTTTCTTTTTTTAACATGTTATCTTGTGGGAATTATCATGTCTTGTTCCAGTCTTTTATCTGATCTGAATATGATGCTAATTGAGGTTTGTCTTATAAATTCTGTTTCTGGGTTTGGCGTGATCACTTAATTCTAGTTGATCCTGGATCTTGATTGATGATTGGGCGTGACCGATTTCTTTTTATAACCATGTTCATCATAAAATTGATCCTAGATGGCTGAATTCCTTTTCTTTGCATTTCTTCTGTTAATGGTTGAATCATTGAAATAGCAAATTTCACACAATTAACACACACATATAAAAATAAAAGCCTGAAATGTTGTTATCAGTTATTAGCTGTTATCATAATTTGTGGTTTGCTACTTTTTTACTCAATGCAGATGAAGTTGTTGGATACAACCTTCTTAAATTGGGTTTTGATCATTGTTTGTAACTCTGACCTTCTTTTGAATTTCAGATATAGATGGGTATATACTTGAGCTCTCCTAAAACAGAAAAGTTCTCAGAGGATGGAGGGAATTATAGGCTTGGATATGGTTTGTCATCCATGCAAGGTTGGCGGGCCACGATGGAAGATGCTGTGAGTACTTAACTCCACCTGTCGTCAACTTGTCATTCCACATATAATTAATATTATCAAGTGCTAGTCCTGGAAAGTTTGATTCTATAGTTCCATGTTGATGGCTTAAACATTGTCATGATTCTGAGTATAAAAGGTATATCTTGCCATACTAGAGCCGATCTACAATTCTGTTACACTGGTCTCGTTTTTTCTTTTAAATGAGACAGAAGATGAATGCTTTTCAGGGTTTCTTTGAATTATATTGTTAAATATTACAGAAAATTTGTGTTTGGTATGACAGATTGCTTCATTTATAATTTCTGTTTTTCTGAGCACATTTTTTATGTCTGTTCAAGCCATCTTCATTCTAATAATACCAAATCCAGGAAATGTCTGATATTAATGCTCTGCAGTTTATTTTCTTTGCTAATTACACTACCATACTCGGTTAATTTATTGCTATTGTTTTTTTCCGTTGGTTAAGCATGCTGCATTACCTGATCTGGATGATACCACTTCATTCTTTGGTGTTTATGATGGCCATGGAGGTAAGAATGAAGGTTAAGGAATTTGGTATATGTACTTAATATCATTTTTTGCTTATTCTAATATGTTTTCCTCGTGATTATGCACTATCTTTAGTTTTTTCTTTGTTTCTGTTGGTCTCTGCCCTAAGTTTCTTTCAAAATGAGAGCAAAATTTCTCACTAATGGATTTTGATTGCCATTTTTTGCTTTCTTTGCCTTTCAAATGGTGCTTAAATGTTGTAACCATGCTCGAGTATGTGATCTGGTGACGGGAGAGAATCAATCCTTCAATCAAACTATGGATGTTTGATAAACTTACCAAGAAGTCATGGAGTTCTTGTTCATGACTCCTGCTTGATGTCCGTATAGAGTATTAAATGGAAGAAACTCTTTGTACCATGGTGCTTACAGAGTACAGACTAATGCATTTTAGTGATAATGGTGTCAATTTCATTGATGCTGACCTTGTTCTGGTAACTTGCAGGTAAAGTGGTTGCAAAGTTCTGTGCCAAGTTTCTTCATCAGCAGGTTCTCAGGAGTGAAGCATATTCAGCCGGAGATATTGGAACTTCTCTGCAAAATGCCTTTTTCAGGTTGCTTCATTAATTTACCAGAGGGTCCTTTACTCTTTTTTCTTCATATATCCTTTGTGTTATCTTAATTTTCTTTGTTGACATCACCAATCGATTCGATGCAAAATTTAAATGAAATAATTTCTTTTCTTCATTGTGTTAAATTTTTTAGCTTGGGAATTCTGGTCCTTTTTTCGTCATTGTTACTTGTTTTGGGACTTATATCTGTTTGGTTTATGTATGCATCATGAATGCTCACAATATCATTGTGTTGTGTTTGTTTCAGAATGGATGATATGATGCGTGGACAAAGAGGGTGGCGGGAATTGGCTGCTTTGGGTGACAAAATGAACAAGTTCACTGGCATGATAGAAGGGCTGATATGGTCTCCGAGAGGAGGTGATAGTCATGTCCAACCTGACGATTGGGCTTTTGAAGAGGTACTTCATAAAACTGAGGAGTAACTGCTTCTTGTGGCTGCAGAGCTTTTGTAATTCTTCCTAGCATGGGATTATTTTCTCTGATTTTCATCATCAGGGCCCACACTCTGATTTTGCTGGACCAACTTCTGGATGCACAGCTTGTGTGGCAGTTATTAGGAACAATCAACTCGTGGTTGCGAATGCTGGTGATTCCAGATGTGTCATATCTAGAAAGGGTCAGGTATTTCTCTTTTTTTTTCCCCTGAAATAATTGGTTTTTCTGAAGATTGTTTGAAAAGGTGGTCCTGCATTCAGTAGTTTGGAATTATTTCTTTCCTCCATCCAGTTGCGAGATGTGCAATTGGCTCTGGTGTTCAGAATCGTGGACATAGATTGTGCACTCTGAATTTTTTCCAACAAATTTGTTCCTTCTTGATTTTATTGCACCTTTTTCTTGTAGGCATATAATCTATCTAGAGATCATAAACCTGACCTCGAAGTTGAGAGAGACAGAATTTTAAAGGCCGGTGGTTTCATACACGCAGGGCGAGTGAATGGCAGCCTAAATCTTGCAAGAGCTATTGGTATTTTGGCTGATTGCTTGTAAACACTTCACTTACACGAGTCATCTGTTTTTCTGATTAGATTTTAGGAAACTGGATTCTGGTCTCTTGCCAACGATTGGCGGAAATGGTTCAGTACCAATGAGCATAACTGCAAATTGTTAGTCATTAAGAGTTTGTATCTTCTGTGTTTTTGGGATGAACAAACATAATATCGCACATGCTAGTGCATAGTTGATATCGGTGTAAGCACTCGCATCCTGTCTGGACAGAGACAGAGGCGCAAGAAATGTTTACTTCTCCAGTTTTCATTTGTGTCTAATGCAGGTGACATGGAATTCAAGCAAAACAAGTTTTTACCTGCTGAAAAGCAAATTGTGACAGCCAATCCAGATATAAACACTGTATGTATATTTTCCTTCATAAGACATCTAAAACCAAGCAAAATCGATGTTGCAGATGAATCTCGTGCATTAATCCTTTCTGCAATCCGTTGGTTTAGGGTGATTTGCGCCTTGTGCGCTTAGATATTTTCTAGTATCATTCTGAAAACTTCTTGTCAGCACACATAAAAGTTTCCACTCTCTTGACAGGTTGAGCTTTGCGATGATGATGAATTCTTGGTGTTAGCATGTGATGGAATATGGTATGCATGATGCCCGTACGGCTTTGATGTTGATATAACCACTAGCATGTTTTGAGCGCTCGATTGAACTATTTAAGCGGACAACTATTCACCATTCATTGTTTCAGGGATTGCTTGTCAAGCCAGCAACTAGTGGATTATATTCATGAACAACTAAAGACGGTAAGTGCGTCAAGGTCTTTCATCAGGATCACTGATAGCCATAACTGTTTTACTTCCTACCGTTCTGCCAATCGTAGTTACTGACTGAACTGCAAAGTTACAGGAAAGCAAGCTATCTGTGGTGTGTGAGAGGGTACTCGACCGGTGCTTGGCACCATCAACAGCAGGAGGAGAAGGATGTGACAACATGACAATGATCTTGGTGCAGCTCAAGAAACCGATCCAGCGCAGTGTCTCCACAGACAAGCAACCTTCACAATCTGAGACTGCAGACTCCTGAATCTGGACCTGAAGAAAATAAGTAGCTAGCAGGTGTAGCCTGTCGATATCTCAGTCGTCAATTTTCCAGCCATGGCTGAAAGATCTAATATGTTGTCGTGGGTTCGCCCCCATTTTCGTGGAAAACTCTGAAATGATGATAGAAATCTGTAGTAGATGGTTTTAACATGGAACACAGAAGAGAAATCATTGCAGGTTTTGGTGTGCTGGTTGCACTTGAACCACGTAATCACATTTCATATGTATATAGTTTAGTTGATAACAGCATCTTTTACCTTGACAATGCTGAGTGCACTGCCTGTCATGGCATTTTATCAGAACTGGGAAATGATTGGTAACTATGACGGGACACGGATCGATGGGTTCACTGGTTTCATTGGGTCCGGTTCTGAGTAAACCAAACTGGTTTGAAAAAATCTTTCATGTTCTATGTAATCATGTATTTTTTGACATGAATTAAATAATTAATTAATATTACTAATTTTTATATATAGTTTTTACATGAATTTTAATTAAAATATTATTTCATAATTTATTTGTCTCATGAAAACCATAAGAATATTAAAAATTTTATTCAAAAATGTAATTTTTTTCTATTTCATTCATAATTACAAAATATTTTTATTAATTTACATATTGAATTATTTATAATATATATATATATATATATATATATATATATATGATAAAATCATAGTTAATATTAATGATATGACATAAAAATAAATAAAATTTAATCTATTTAATTCTTTTTTATTATAAAAATATATAATACAAGATTAAATATATAACTTATGATTATTTATTTATTTATAATAAATTATTTTTAGGATGTATTCATTTATAAATATACATTTAATTGTTCAGGAAAAGGATGGAAAATATTCCCTGAAAATTTAAGGCTGGAAAGGTTGAAAGAAATCTTTTATCTCCTTTACTTATCTAATTATCCGACAAGAATATCAGAAATGGTGTCTGCGGCAACTTCTGGTTGCTCTACTCCACTTCTGGATAACTGTTGCTCCCTCACTTTGGGTAAAGACTCTTCCTTTCCCACTTTTTCTCCCTTTGCAAGGCTTTTGATTTCTTCGATCATTCTTTATATGCTTGTTGCACTTGGTTTCTTCATTGATGGGTTTGTTTGTTTGCTCGCTTAATCACTACCTATTGCTCGTTAATGGGTTTTTAGTATGGCTACCTGCTTCAATTCAGTTTATTTTAGCTTCTCTTTTACTTTTTGTTTAACAATAAAACCGAGTTTGATTTCGTTTTGTTGGAAGTAATCGTAAAGTTCTAACCTTTCAACGCTTAAATGTGTTTTCATTTGCTTTTGGTGAATGCACCAAACCATTCCATGTTTAATTATGATTTTTTTTTTTGAAGGGTGCAATTTCTATCACCAATCACCTTGAGTTATTCATTTTTGATTTCGTATTTGACTTGCCTACTTTAAGTGCTATTTTCTACTTTTTAATTTGGTGAACCCATAAGGTTTTTGCTCCAAATTCAATCTTAAGAGCTGCAATGATACCTGCCTTTAGCCCATGTTGAAAATAAGAAATGATGCCACCATTGAATTTCCTTGAAGGCAACATAATTGCAGGATTCACATTGTTGATGTTCTTTTGCAATTCTTCTCTTATGTGATTATACTGTCATCTTTTATACTGAAAGAAATTTCATTTTTCTTTTCTCGATTCAGGTAAAGTAAATTCATTTACAAATCATGTAGGATCTCTGGTTGCATCACTGCCTGATAGTAAAACTGGGAAAGTTTCATGGTCCCTACGTTTGAATGGAACATCTGGGGGCAAAAACGAGAATCGCGACGAAGGCGATGAGAAACAGTCAAAGGTTCAACACATTTTCTCTTTTAATTTGACTTGATTACCTGCTCTAGTATTGTATGTTCTAAATTTAAATTTCAAGCATGGATTTATAACAACGATGGACACAGTTTTCTACCTCTCAATAAAGATGTTACTTTCTCAAAGATGGAACATGTTATTTATTTGTTTTCATAGCTTCTTTGGTTAAATGCTATCAAAATAGAAAAGGAAAAGGGGTATGCATGTGACTGGTCTGCTGGTTATCATGTCTATCGATGTTGTGTTTTTGCTGTTTTAAACTCTGGTTTGTTGTTACTTGATTGATTATTTCAAAGAATATACCTATATGCAGATCAGGTGATTCATCTGCATGCTGTTTAATTTGGATACATAATTGTTATGTTCACTACATGATTGTTTCCATCTGAATTGATTGCTGCAATGACCCTATAGCACTAAAAAATGCAGGCAGGTTTGCGGGGTAATATCCCAAATCATTACAGAACTGTGAAGAAAGCACAAATGGCGGTCCAAGTTGAGGCTGTTCATGTGCAGAAAGAACTTGTCGTGTATGTGGTTATCATTAGTTTGCATGTTTAATTTTTTAAATTATGCCATTCTGTTATCCATGCATGTTTTATTTTTCAGAGCCGAGACTGATGGGTACTGTGAGGATGGATCAATAAAGGTATCTTTTGCTTTGTCTAGTGGTAATTTTGTGGGTGATCTTGTTCCATTGGAAAGAGACTGCTCATATAATAGACTAGGCAATCAGCAACTTGTGAGAATTGAGATAGATGAGGTAGCAAGGAACTAGGAGCTGAAGTGAGTGAAGGTTTCAACTTCAGATAGTTAGCTTAACTTAATACCAGTTGTCTTGACATTTCCCATCCTTTTCCTTTTTCACTTCTATGTATAAATAGTCCCTTCTAGTTACAGAGGTCAAGAATGATGCACGTGAGAAAGAATTATCAAGGCGAATCATCTATTTGTAACATATACCACTTCATATGGTAACATCTTCTTATTATGGTTCTGCCTATGCAGGCTTTGAATGAAAGAACGAGTAATCTTGTCCTAAGTTCAGGGGTGGTGAAGAGGAAGCCAAAGAATGCCTTGTCCTCTAAGGAAGTTATGGCCGTGCTTAACTCAATTTTGGATCCATGTGATGCTATTTCTTATTTTAGTTCAGTTGCTGAGTTACCCTTTGTTGTTCACACAACTGAAACATGCAATCACATGCTTGAAATATCGAGGATTCATAGGAGGTTAGAAGACATGGTTTTTGTGTTTAACTTGATGCAAAAGCAAATCATAAAGAGGGATTTGAACACCTATTGGACTATATACAAGGCGCTTTTTGTTAGGGGTGGACTTAGGCAAACACCAACTGCACTTGGAAAGATGAGGGAGGCTGGCTTTATTTTGAATACTTATTCATACAATGGTTTAATCCACTTGCTACTTCAGCATGGGTTATGTAGGGAAGCTTTGGATGTATATAGAAGAATGATCGCAGAAGGTCTTAAGCCTAGTCTTAAAACTTACTCTGCCCTCATGGTTGCAACAGGAAAGAGAAGAGATACTGAAACTGTTATGTCTTTGTTGGAAGAGATGGAGACTCTAGGATTGAGGCCAAATATCTATACATACACCATATGCATTAGAGTTCTCGGGAGGGCAGGGAAAATTGATGAGGCATGTAGGATTGTTAAGAGGATGGAAGATGATGGATGCAGCCCTGATGTCATTACCTATACAGTTCTCATTGATGCCCTCTGCACTGCAGGAAAGCTTGACAATGCCCTGGAATTGTTTGTAAAGATGAAAGCTAGCAGTCATAAACCTGATAGGGTAACTTATATTACCATGATGGACAAGTTCAGTGATTCTGGTGACTTGAACAATGTCAAAAAATTTTGGATTGAAATGGAAGCTGATGGTTATCCTCCTGATGTGGTTGCTTTTACCATACTCATTAATGCATTATGCAAAGTTGGAAACTTCAATGAAGCACTTGATTTATTGGATGTCATGAGAAAGCAAGGGGTTTTTCCAAACCTTCATACCTATAACACATTGATATGTGGTCTTCTGAGGGTTAATAGGTTGGATGATGCCATCGACCTTTTCAATACTATGGAGTCTCTAGATGTTGTGCCTACCGCTTACACATATATCCTTTTCATTGATTTCTATGGAAAGTCTGGTCAGGCTGATAAAGCTCTTGAAACCTTTGAGAAGATGAGAGCTAGAGGAATTGCTCCTAATATTGTTGCTTGCAATGCATCTTTGTATAGTCTCGCTGAAAGGGGTAGACTTAGAGAAGCAAAGGCTTTATTCGATGGGCTTAAATTGAATGGACTTGCTCCGGATTCAGTGACCTATAACATGATGATGAAATGCTACAGCAAGGCTGGGAAACTGGATGAAGCCATTAAGTTACTATCAGAGATGTCAGAGAGCCAATGTGAACCTGATATAATTGTGATTAATTCTTTGATTAACACACTTTACAAGGCTGATCGAGTGGATGAAGCATGGCAAATGTTTTGCAGATTGAAGGACATGAAGCTTGCTCCTACAGTTGTGACCTACAACACATTAATAGCTGGACTAGGCAAAGGCGGTCAAGTCCAAAGAGCCATGGAAATATTTGAAAGTATGAATGGAAATGGATGTCCTCCAAACACGATAACATACAATACAATCCTGGATTGCCTTTGCAAGAATGATGAGGTTGATTTGGCTCTGGTGATGCTCTACAAAATGACGACAATGAATTGCATACCTGATGTTCTTACTTTCAACACCATAATCCATGGGTTAATCAAAGAAAAACGGACTAATGATGCAATCTGGCTCTTTCATCAGATGAAAAAGATGCTGGCCCCTGATTGTGTTACTTTATGCACTCTCCTTCCTGGTGTTGTGAAGGATGGGCTCATAGAGGAAGCCTTGTACATTGCTCATGATTTTGTTCATCAGGTTGGATTTCATATACACAGGCAATTTTGGGAAGATCTGATGTGTGGAATTTTGAGTCAAGCTGGTACAGAAGAGACCATTTTGTTTGGTGAAAGATTGGTAAGTTGCAGGGTTTGCAAGGATGACTCGGTCTTGATGCCCATTATTGAAGTTTTGTGCAAGCATAAGCAAGCTTTTGTTGCTCAAACTGTCTTCACAAAGTTTACCAAGGAACTTGGAGTTAAACCAACACTTGAAACATACAACCTTTTGATCGAGGGTTTCCTTAGAGTCCAGAATCATGAAATGGTCTGGAAGCTTTTCACAGACATGAAGAAAGCTGGTTGTGTTCCAGATGTTTTCACCTACAACTTGTTACTCGATGCTCATGGGAAGTCCAAGAAGATCGATGAACTATTTGCACTATATGAACAGATGCGTTCTAGTTCATGCATGCCAAACACCATAACTCACAACATTATTATTGCCAATCTAGTTAAATCTGATAGCTTGGACAAGGCTTTGGATTTATATTATAATCTTGTAAGTGATGATTTCTCTCCGACTCCATGTACTTACGGCCCCCTTTTAGATGGCCTTTTAAAGTCAGGTAGACTAGAGGAAGCAGAAGAGTTGTTCGAGGGAATGGTGGACTATGGATGCAGGCCTAACAATGCTATCTATAATATACTTATAAATGGATTTGGGAAAAATGGTGATGTGGATACTGCTTGTGGGTTATTCAAAAGGATGCTTAGAGGAGGAATAAGACCAGACTTGAAGTCTTACACTAGCCTTGTCGGTTGCCTTTGCGAGGCCGGGAGAGTAGAAGATGCTCTCCATTATTTTGAGAAACTCAAGCAGACTGGGCTAGATCTCGATTCAATTGCTTACAACATCATGATCGATGGCCTTGGAAGATCACGCAGGGTAGAAGAAGCTCTTGCTCTTTATCATGAAATGCAGAGTAGAGGGATCAACCCTGATCTTTTTACTTATAATTCGTTGATACTCAGTCTTGGAATTGCTGGAATGGTAGAACAAGCAGGAAAGATGTACAAAGAATTACAAGCTGCAGGTCTTGAACCGAATGTGGTCACCTATAATGCTCTCATCCGTGTATACAGTCTGTCAGGAAAATCTGATTCCGCCTATGCAGTCTATGAGAGGATGATAAATGGAGGTTGCAGTCCTAACATGGGCACATTTGCTCAGCTTCCAAATCAGTCCCAACACTCTTCGGATACTCAAGCTGGTTAATCATTATAGTTATCTGTCGATCCATCTGCTTAAGGTGCATCAGGTAGTGTTTCATTTTTATCTTTTGTCTTACATTTCTTTTACGGTTTGAAAAGTTGAAGCTAATTAATATACATAATTCATACAGATGCTATGATGCTGGTGTCTTGCTGATGAAACATTTTGAGCACTAAAATGAGCCATGCACTATTTCGAATGACTTAAGAAGATGACCGTTCACTGTTGATTGTTTCAGGGACATCTTGTCAAATTAGCAACTGGTAGATTTTGTTCATTAACCGAAGAGAGTATGTGCATTGAGACCTTTCACAGGGATGAGCTCCTGAGGGGCATGTTCTCTTTCCCTCATCTTACCTTTAACTGCCCTCTCCATTTCCGCTTAGCAATTTTTTGGTGTTGGAGAAGGTGTGGAAACAAGACAGCACCGTACTATTCGCTGATTGCTAAACAGGGAAATTAGACGAAGCAAGCTTTCTGGAGCGTGTTGAAGGGTAAAACTTCACAGGTGTTTGGCACCATCAACAGCAGGAAGTGCCAAGATGCGAAAAGATGACGATGAATGAATCCAGCGCAGTGTCTCTCGGGATTGGCAATCTTCACGATGCAGACACTGAATGAAACTAGACCTGAAGAACAAGAATTGTCAGAGTGGCCTGCTCTCAGTTGTTATGGTGCAGCCCGCCTGAAAACGGCATATTCCAAGAATCCCCATTCCTCTTAGATGATTTAACATGGAGTAATCAAGTAAATAATTTCATGTACAGCTCTTGATAACAGCATTTTTATCTTGGCAATACCGAGTGCCTTGGTTGTATGACAGCAGAATCTGAAAATGATTTCCTGGTGTGTATATTTTTACTAAGAGATCTGCAATATCAACTTAGATTAATTTTCCTCCACTTCATTAAGTTAAAGATTCTTGTTTCGGTCAATCATTACCATGGCTGTCCTTAACATGGATTCCATAAAGCTACAAACAAAAACGGCTACCACCTTTCCAACATTGAGCTACTTGTACATGACTAGCTCAGAAGTTATGATTCCATTAATGTCAAGAAGGGATTTACCAGAAACAATTGGCAATGGCAACAATGCTCGTCTTGTGAATAATAGGAAACCACTCGCTCACTGCAGACTCGAATCTTCTTTTCTCTTTTTCCATTACTTGTTAAACGTGAAGAATTGTTCTTTCTAAGCAATTTTAAAGCTCATATAAAACTGTTCGTAGATCTTTTACCAGTTTATAGTTGATGATTTTAGTTGGTTATTTTCTTTTCACATCCTTGCAGATGTTTAGCTGAGTTCTTTATCCACATAACACCATCAACATATAAAAACGAGAAAACCTAGCACAGAAAAGTTGCAAGCTTAAGAACATGTATAAACATGTCAATTTGCTATATTCATGTTTATCTACAAGTACTGAGATTTCTTTACAACTTCCATGGCGAAGATGAACTAAAAACTATGTAAGCATTGAAGTAGAGTGTTCAAGGGCAGGCAATGACATTCCTACTACAGTACTTTCATCATTTTTTATTCCTTGGTTTAAATAAAGACAAGACATCTAACCTTCCATTAAAGCTGACTGTTCTTGCCATCAACTTACTTCTTCTCAAATGTCTCCTTCGTCAGTCCCCCACCCTTTGGCCATTGGTTAAGCTATTTTGGCACCCTACATACGTTAATTATCTATGCCTCTGAATTAAAAACATAAAATCCAGGAAAAAGGAAAGAAGAAAACCCGTTAATCCAAGAATGAATAATATTAACATGTACATTATCTTCAATCGTTGGTAAATCCAGGTAGCAAACCATAAAATGAACTTCAGCCATCAGAGTGTCACTTCCATTTAGTTTTCTGCAATCATTTCTTCGTTGAAATAGATTCCTAATAGGAAAACAACAGCAGCAAAAATCAACAAAGAAACAACTTTTACAAACAAATTATGGTTGAAATAGATTCCTAAACAGAAAAACAAATACCAGCAACCAACAAAATATGACAATGCAAACAGGCTAAAAACGTCATTCACCATCTATTTCTTTCTAAAGTATCAAAATAAACTGGAAGAGGGAGCAAATAACATGCTTCGGAACAAAAACGACAAACCACATGCCAATGAGAATTTGCAATTTCGAACAGTTCAAAATAAACCCTTGGCAGGACAAATGTAATTCTCAAGAAAGAGACGATGTATCCTAGCTTCCTTGTCAACAAACTGAGATTGCTGAAATATAAAGCTACTATTTTCACATTCCTCTTCAACATTGTATTGCCAGAATTGGATGTGAACCAAGAGAATTAGAAAAGGCAATAGGGCAAAAAGTACTTGCAAGCTCAATCTAAAGATGTACACTTAGGTAACAAACCCATTTCAACAAACCCAATTAATGTTCATTATCTTCGTCTAACTCAGACCAGTCGAGATCGAAACCTGAAAACTAGGGCAATAAAATTCAAACCCGATTCAATTCTGTTAAGGAGAAATTTTTTTAAAAAAAACATCAAGAGGAAGAAAAAAAGTTAGTATATTGCCGAAAATTGCGCGAATTGTATTGTATGCATATGTAACAAGAAGCAAAAGGGCTCTTCCCCAAAAACAGAAATGCTAAGAGCATATCAAACAGGTAATTCTAATCAAATTCCATTTTATCAGATAGATGGTTAGGTTTCCTTTGGGGATTACAATGAAAACAACCTGCATCACAGGAAACTAAAAAGCACCGATCATTTAGTAATTCCTCTTCTTCTATCATATATATAAGAGAAAACAAGAAGAAATGATCCAAAATATGAGAAAGCAAACAGTGAACAACAACAACAAAATTAACATCATCAAGATCTCAATTCTTTCTCGTTCTTGCACAGAGAACAGCAATTAATCAAGCAGCTGAATTCATATCTCCAACGTTGGCATTAGAAGAACAAGCCCCATCAGATTTATGATCGTGATCATGATTGTGATCATGGTGATGATCATCATCATCATCGCTGTAATCTTCATCGAAAGGCTTGTCTTTGTGAAAGATGCAACACTTTTTTGAGCTCTTCTTTTGCATGAACTCATTATCTATGGTGCCTTCTTTCCAGGTAACCTTCTTCCCCTTCCGTTTTAACTGTAACACTAGGGTTTGCGTTTGCTGCGGCTGTTGTTGCTGCTGCTGCTGGACATCGTTGTCTACGGTCACAGTGGTGGTCACCGACGCCGACGACGGTCTGGTCGCCGCCATGGTTGCCGTTGGTCGAGCCATTCAAAAAATCGGGAATTTGTGGAACTGCTCAACGAGGAGAAATTGTAGGGTACAAATTCCTTTTTGGTTTCACTATAAATGCGAATATTCCTCAATTTTCAACATGCGAAAAACAAAACCGCAAACCACAAACTTATAGGAACTGTTTCTTTTTCCTTTTTTTTTTTTTATGTTTTTTACTTTTCAAAGTTTTTTTTCGGTTTTTATTTCTTAAATAAAAATTTAATTTTGAGTTAATCTATTTCAAATTAATTTACCTTCATAATAATTATAATTAAATTAAATTATTTATAAATTATTTTAATTTTAATTTAATAAAAAAAAATTTTAAATAAATGAATCAAACTCGATGACAAAATATAAAATACTCCTTTAAATTTATGTAATTATAAATAAATCAAAAAAATTTTAATTCTACGGACGACGAGAATAATGAATAAAAGCTTGAGAATTATGATCACCCAATAATGATCATCTCATTAGAAACAACAAAGCAAAATCCCCATGAAACCCACCATCATCAGACTCTCTCTCAACTTGAAAATCATGCCGGAAGCGGTGCTGGTCGGAGCAACAGCAGGGCCTTGTTCCAACTCGGATGGAGAAGGAGCTGGAGAAGAAACGCCGAAGTACCTATTATTATGCCTCGGAGATATAACAACCACAATCATCTTTTGCCCTTTGACGCAATGATCCTCTGCTCCACTGATGAAATAGTATGGCCCTGCTCTTTCAAGCTTCACCTTAGTGTTCCCGTCCTTGTACTCTTGAACTGGGTCTGATACGTTGCAGTTCAGGTAAGCTTCCCTTGTCACTTGCAACACCGAGTCTTTCTGGCTGTCATACTTCCACACTGAAAATAAACAAGAAACCGTTCACCACTGAACACATATATGTAGGATACCAAAGATAAGAAATGGAGAATAATGCAAATAGAAGTACCAAGAGAGTCGCCAATGTTGAAACGATGACTTTCAGCCCACTTGTTAAGGGAATCAGCCTCAGAAGACGGGACCATCCATGCATCAGACTTGCCACCGATTAGTATGTCTTTAGCTTCGGATAAGCTAACCAGTAGAAGAAGACTAGTAACAGCAAGCAGCAGCATTCGAAAAGAAAACGGAATTGTCTGAAAGCGAGTTGTCTGAAAGCGAGTCATTAATGGATGATACCGAAAGGGAAAACAGGGAGACGATGGAAGTGAAGAAGAGAGGCCGCCATGTGGGTACATTTATAGGACAAGAAAACTAGCCGTTAGAGAAGATGAAACAGTGGACCCACTTTGGCTGGTCTTTGTGTTTGGACCATTGTCTGTTACCAATGTAGTACAACGATAAAAAAGAAGAAAATTTCCATGAAAAGGCGGTAAGGTAAGGAATCTAAACGGATAAAAGACAGAGGTGGAGGGTTTTGAATTGTTTTTCTCGTTTTTTGAATTTTTAAATGCCATGGATCCAAACTGGACTTCGATTAGACAGGCTGGGCTAGGCCATCATCACTCGAACCCACCCGGATTCGAGAATTCTCGATTTTCCCTGCAAAACGTCAGAAGTCATCCTCAGACGCACAAAAGTTTAAACACAACCAGCTCTCCACTTGCCCTCTTGACATGCGCATGCAAATGCTACGTGCTTCATGAACAAAATCCATACCCCAAACGTGGCAAAATTGCTCCACAATGGGTCGTACGTAGTAGAAGAAAGTAGAGGAGAAAAAAGAGAAGAGACTATCGAGAGAGGTTGGAAAAATGGCAGGGAGTGAAGATTGGAGGAAAGGCGCAGACACCCACAAGATGAGTCCTGAAGAAGTGAAAGCAGCAGGTGTAGAAGGATCAAGAAGACCACCAGGACATAACCCAGGTGGGATTTTGCACCAGACCCGCAAATTGCCTTTCAGCACCACTACCATGACCATTGGGGGTTTCCTCATCGTGGCTGCTGTTGGATATGTGGTGTTGTATTCCAAGAAAAAGCCTGAAGCAACTGCTACTGATGTTGCTAAAGTGGCTACTAACACTGCTGATCCAAAGGATACTCATCCCAGGAAGTAGATTCTATGATTGTAATTGTTTCCGTTTTCTTGCTCTTTTTGCAAATCTTTGTACGTTCGTCGTGGTTAAGTCCGGTATGAAAAGGGATAGTTTGTGCTTGAACTGGATACGTTTGCTTGAAGCCGCATAATGAACAGGAAACTAATAATGAAATAACCACGATTTCCGACAGAATTAGCTTGTCCATGCAATATCAGGGCTATTCAGGCAATACCGGCAAATTTGGTCCCTGAAAGGCGTTGACATGACTTGGTGTGGTGCCTTCTGACCTGCAGGGCGAGTCAAATATGTCGGAAGTCAATGCGTTTTTCAAATCCCCTTTTTTATCCAATCTTCTTATTCAACAAGATCAGACAAACAGCCATGATTGTAAATGATTAATTGTTTGTATGTGATATAAATGGACTAACTATAAATAACAGCCAATGGTGCCCGTCAGAAGTACATTACTCCAGAAATCAGTTTTGCTGTCTCAAGCTTTGTGAAGAAGTAGAATGCGGCATAAAGGAAGAGATGGATAGCAGAGAAATCTGACCTCCGCCACCACCGGTGGTCCTCACTACATAATCCAGAGCACCACAGTTATTTCAGTACAAGTAATGATCCCGATAATAAACAGCTCCAAGAGGCAGCATTCCTCTGATAAGGGCGGAAAAGGTTGGGTTCATGTCCCTTCCTGAAACGGATATAGCTTCCCGCAAGCACGAATGATATCCGAATCATAGGAAGATCAGAACAAGCATCGTTCCAAGTGGCAGAGCTCCAGACGAGTGCATTTAACACCAAAAAAAACGCCCACAAAAAATACCATGATAACAGGGGGCATTCTCGCATTGCCTGGCATGATCATTGCCATCATGCCCGAAAGAAAGAGGACAATGACGATGGAGAGAACCATTGAGTTTGGAAATCACTCCTTCAAAGATAAGAATCCCAAGCAGATGCCGACTTCACATACATGTCATTGTCATTATATTATTAGACTATATAACAGTTTCTCATTAACAAAATATTCTTAATTTTTTAGATAATAATTAAAAATTAGGTATGAATAATATCTTTTACTAATTAATATAATTTTATCAATAGAAATAATATATAAAAATAATTTTCACATTTATTTGTTAATTATCCAATTCCCACCCAAATATTGTCATTTTAGTGGGATTAGCAATCACATGACCTCCAATCTAATAGTTTAAAAATAAAATAAAAAGTGGGAACTCATTAAATTGGATTCTAGGTGTTCATATTGCTGTCATGAACCCATTTATTCTGGCAGAAGCCGGCCCGGTTTTTCCGGTCTATAATTTAAAATTAGGCATATTGGATAGAACTTTAATACAAATTTCTTTATTTGAGTAATCATAAATAATAAAATATATATTTAAAATTAAATAATTAATACCGTAACTTAGATTTACTGAATCAAATATAAAATATAGTCTTCTCCTCGTAACTTGAACATGAAATATAACTACTATTATTTATTAATTTATTATCTTTTAAGTTACTAACTTAAGTATTAATTCTGATCTCTAGATAACCCTTTTCGAGTGTAACAGATTCTTGTTACGAAAATAGTATTTTATGTATTACAATAATGAACCCTACAAAGTTAGAGGAATAGTTAAAGAGATGGGAGAAAAGGGGGAGGCAAAGGTTAGACATGAGGGCAAGTAGTGAGTACAATCATGTATGGCTTTAAGAGCATAAAACCTGGAGAGAATCTACAAGTGCTTACCTCGTAACAGAACCCATCACTTTAAAATTATTTTTAAATAAAAAAATTTAAAAAAAAAAATTAAAAAGAAATTGTGGAGTTATTCTAAAAGAAAAATCATGAAAAAGGGAGAAGAGAGAGTTGGGCATGAATGAAAGGGGGGAAGCTAACAGGTAACATCTACCATTTGGTCCCCTTCAATGGCCCCCTTTTTGTTGTTGGAAAGCCCATCCACATTAATACCCATTATAAGTTATTGGGTCCCCCATCATCATTTCTTTATCATGGTTTATGTTCACGCCTAAGATTTCCTCTTTTCCCTTTATTTTAAGGTTTTTCTTTCTTTTTTTAAACCCCAGCCTAACGAGCTCTTAATCGCATTATTTTATACTCTTAAGACGTTTGCTTTTAATGGGTTTTAATGATTTGAATTTATCTATTAATAAAATTGAAGTACCACAAAATATTTTTATGAAATTATTAACAATCGAATAACATCATAAATAAACCACGATAATTTAATATTTTTGATTTTTGATTTATTTTTCATATTAATAGTACTAATAAGAAGAAGTCACAGCATGTGCATCTTGGTTGTTAAAACATATTATATTATGCTTTTGATGGGTCTGCCTTTCTTTTCACTTTCTCTCTTTGCTTCATAAAATAAAATTATTGCCAAAAATATAATTAAATTGACACCCTTTGATGCAACAACCTAATGCAGAAATACCAATAATTGAATCGATAAATTAAACCAATCCGAATTAATATTTGATTTTTTTTTTCATTTATAAATAATTTAATTTTTTAATTTTAAAATTTTTGATTCGATCTACTAATTAAACCGAGCGAATGCTTGCTCCATTGGAAGATATGAAAAGGGCATTGGTCCAAATCATTAATTGTGCAATTAATTGATATATGTAGAAAGCAAAGAAAACCACGTTCATATTCCAAAAGGGACCATTTTTATGGGTGAACACGTACGATGGCCACGGGTGGATGTGGGGAATGGGCGATGGTGGTGCCAACCATCCTGCCGTCTTCCATCATCTACTATTTGCCTCTATTCCAAATTATTTGAGTTATTCTTTTTTAATTTGATTATTGAATTTTAGTATTCAATGATTAATATAAATAATCAATTCTTTTATATATGCATTTTATTTATTTTGTTTATTTCTCCTTTTTCTTATTACGGGATAAATTTGTTAATTTTAGTGTGATAAATGATTTAAAATCGAATTAAGTTTTAATTATTTTAATTTTAATTTAAACATTATCAAATTAATTTCATTAAATTTTTCATGTATTATAGATTTTAATAAGCTCACTCGAGCTTCAGTAATATAAAAATATTTTATTTTATTTTTTAAAATAAAATATTTATAAATAGAATTATAATATATTATAAAAAATTAATAATTTTATATTAATAATTAAATTAAACATACATTTTTAATTTTATATAATTATAGATATATAAACTTACTTAAAATTTAAATTAATTATATTAACGTGCTATGTCACAACCTCACTCATAATTTAAAATAATTTAATATTATTTAACTTAAATTTAAATTCAACTTATTCATTGTACGAGCTTCATTGAATGAATTTAAATATTTTTTTTATCAGATTAAATTTTAAGCAATATACAAATAATTAAAGCGGTTCATACTCTTCTAGAAATTCAAAGTGTAATAATTATATATATATATATATATATATATATATAATAGGATATGATGACATCCAATAGCTTTCAGCATTGATGTGGCGGGTTCTTTTGCATGTTTAGATAAGCATGGGCGCCATAATATCCTTTTGTTTTTAGAAAAAAATTAATTCAATAAATTAATTGATGATGAAATTATTGCATAAGTGAATTAAATAATTAATGAGTAATTATATAGTTTCCTTCTTATTGCCCAAATAATAATCTCATCATTTTAATTCATATTATATCTTCATTGCAATTTTTTTTTTAAAAAAAGCTTATAAATTAATTACCTTTTCAGTTTCACTTATTATTGTTATTATTATTAATTTGTCAAGAAAAATATTTAATAAATGAGAAGGGGTCTATTTTTCCAAGTGCCTGGTTTAATCCAAACACCAAGTTGAATCAGAATCAAATGTATTTTTCCCATGCAACATTTTATGACATTTCACTTTCCACCTTTAACATGCATGCATGCAACTTTTACAACAACATCCACATGTATTATTTTAGTTTTAATTCCACACGTCCATAATATCATATCATACAATAATACACTTATCATTACATTATAATATTATTAACTTAGATATAAATAACTCAATTAAATAATATGTTGAATCATCTATATCATTTTTTGATTTTAATAAGATTCAGATTTTTTATGACTTCTAAATCTATCATATTTTGATACATTTGAATTATAGAGGAGGTTTTCTTTTATATTTCTATGAACTTGATAAATATATTACAAAAATATTAATCATTAACCATGATTTTATTTTGAATAAAAATTAAAAAAAAATAATTAAAAATTTGGTAATATAAGGAATGAGATATATAAAAGAGGAGAGGAGAGGATATGGATCCAAACAATAAAAACAGAGAACCCAACATAGTCAAAAGCCACAACTAGGCGTCAAACGAGAAAAAGACAAAACAAGGACCAAATTTTACTTCTTTTTACGTTAAAATTGGCAAAAGAAAGAGGGGCAAAACCGGAAACAAAACCCTGCTCGTAGTCTCTAGCTCTGGTGCTGCACTAGACTTCTCGCTTTCCACTTCCCCCTTTTCCCCTGTTTCTCATTTATTTTAATCCCCCATTTTCCTAGAAAATTCTCAAGCCATTCAGATACTTCTCCATCGTCGCGAAAACGATGCATTGAGATTTGCGCTGCTTGCAGAAAGAGAAGATCTTCAGCAGATCAGCCTGATTTATAGTAAAGGCGGCGAGAATTTATTGACATGAAATTAATATTATAAATTACTGCTTATTTCTTAGGTCTCAAATTACTGCTTATTTCTCGTTTATGGAGTGTGTCAAGTTATAGCGAGAATGTCTTCTTCTTTCTTCTACTTTAAAGATTGATTTTTTTTTCTTTTGTTTAAAGCTACCCAACCTGATAAAAAGCTCCAATTCCCTCTTTCCTTCTTCTTTATCTGACGCTGTTCTATTTCCCATTTCTCTCTGTTTCTGTGACGCCATTAGCCTTTCGCTCATCATCTTGAAGACACAAACTTTGCTGCTTCCTTTTTATTATTAAATTTTCTATCTTCTTTCGATTCTCGCTTTGACAAGATAATTTCTCTGGAATTTTTGGTTCTGGGTTTCCATCATTTCAGTTTCTCTCCCTTCCTGCCTCTGAGAAGCGTGTAAAATGGGTGGTGTTTTAAGGGATTGAAATCAATGGGCATAGCTCGAAAGTCGAGGTTTTTAATCGTAGTAGCAGTAGCAGTAGTGTAAGGCAGGCAGAGATTGTCTCCGTCCAATGTATATTATGGCCTGCTTCTAGCTTGTTCCATTGCAGAGAGACAGAAACCACAGATTATATGTGTGTGTATCTATATATACACGTATTCTTTTTCTTTGTTTTCTTTTTTCTTCTAATAGAAGAGCCTGCTGTTTCTGGTCTGGGTTTTTTAGTCCCATCTGAAAAAAGTTAGACGATTTGGTGTTTTTCCTGAGGTTATGGGCAGTTCCAGAGGTCCTTCTACAGGCCTTGTTTCTGTACTTCTCTGAAGGTTCTATGCTGGTTTTTCTTTGCTATTTTTAGGGTAATTTTGGAATTAACAATGAAGTTCATGAAGTTGGGTTCCAAGCCTGATGCCTTTAAATCTGAAGGCAAATCCATCAGGTAAGTGTTCATCCCCCTTATCGCTTCTGTTCATTAACCGACAACCTCAAAGCTTTGTTCTTTAAATACTGTATTTTATCGTTCTGATTTTGCTTTGATCACTGTTTGATAATTGTCTGTTTCTGATATATTTTCTCTCATTTTTGTCTGAATGCATCATCTTCTGTTCACTAATGGAATTTAGTGCATATTTTATTCATGCTGGGGAAAGTGAGGAACTTTGAAACCTCAAATTCTCCAAATGGGAAGAAAATAGAGAATAATTTACCCACATTTGATATGTTAATTTATTGGTAATACTGTATGGAAATAAACAAACTTGGCTGTATTTTTTGTTCTTGTACTAGCTACGAAATTTAAGGCACAAAAAAGATGCCTTCTTTTTCTCATAGTATTCTCTGCCCTTTAGCTATTATTGCGACCACCACTAAATTACTACATGAGACGGAGGGGCGGTGAAGGCGGTATCTAAAGAGTGTGGTCCCGAAAATGAAATTCGCCTTTCATAAATGAGTGAATTAGTGGTCCAAAAAAAAATGCAGTAAAGCCCTGTAGTGTGTGTAAGCATTTTAATAATTCTCACAGGCAGTAGTTTCCTGCTGTACCTGTCCCATTTTCTTATCCTTAAACATGTATGCTTGTTCCGGGCTAGTGGGTTATTGGAAAATGTAAATTCCTTGCAGTAACTTTCTGTATTAAGGAACAAAAGATGGATGATTGGACATAATGGGGGAAAGAGAAGAATTTCATGATTTCTAGTAAGATGCCAAGCTGAAACATTCCTGTGTCGTGTTGTTTCTCTTGCAAGCTATTCTGTTGGTGATGCTCTTGACATATACCATAGTCATTACTGAAGATTCTCTTTTCCCTGGAGATTTCAACTCTTTGATGGCATGCATTATTTTTTATAAGTTTTACCCTTTGTTTGGATAGGTGGAAAATAAGAGAGTAAAGAAAATAAGGAGGTAAAATATGAGAGGAAAATTAAAATCTCTTTGTTCAGGAAATGAGAGAAAATAAAGGAACCAAAGAAAATAACCATTATTCCATTTCAATCCTCCCATTTTGGGAGGAAAATGTTTTTCACTTACATTTTATTTATATTTTTCTTTCCTCCTTGTTTTCCTTCCTCTTCCCAAACATAAGGTGAAATAAAGGATTATTTTCCTTCATTATTTTCTTTCCTCCCATAGTAACTTTTCCAAACAAAGGCTTAGTTTCGTTTCCGATTGAGATGATATTTTATTGAACTATTGAGTTATTCTTGCCTGTCTTAATGAGGAGCTGTTTCCTTCAAATGAACTCATCATGATTATTGTGCTCGTGCAGGTATGTGTCGTCTGAGCTGGCTTCAGATGTCACTATCAATGTTGGTGAAATTAAGTTTTACCTCCATAAGGTAATCTTTGAATGTTGATGCTATGGATTTTTGGATATTGTTGGCCGGATTTAACATCTTATACAAACAATTTGTTTCATGACCTGATCATAATCTGTTGCTTGTAATATACCTTTCCAGTTCCCTCTCTTGTCAAAAAGTAACCTCTTGCAAAAATTAGTGACTAAAGCCAGCGACGAGAATTCTGATGAGGTTAACCTGGTTGATTTTCCCGGTGGACCAAAGGCCTTCGAAATGTGTGCTAAATTCTGCTATGGGATGACTGTTACACTCAATGCTTACAGTGTTGTTGCTGCTCGCTGTGCTGCTGAGTATCTTGAGATGACCGAGGATGTTGATAAAGGAAACCTTATTTTCAAAATTGAGGTATTTCTGAACTCCAGTATCTTCCGAAGCTGGAAGGATTCGATCATAGTTCTTCAAACCACTAAATCTCTCCTTCCCGGATCCGAAGATCTGAAGGTTGTGGGGAGGTGCATAGATTCTATTGCATCTAAAACCTCTGTTGATCCTGCAAATATTACTTGGACGTACACATATAACCGAAAGTTGTCAGTACATGATAAACTAGTTGATGAAAGAATGAAGTTTCGGGACAAAACTGAATCTGTCCCAAAGGATTGGTGGGTTGAAGATATATGTGAACTAAATATTGAACACTACAAGCGAGTGATGATTTCTATCAAATCAAAAGGAAGGATGGACGGTGCCGTTATTGGGGAGGCATTGGCAACTTATGCAGTCAGATGGCTACCAGGCACGTTTGATGATTTGGTTTCTGATGGTCGTACCTGGAGGTACAAATATCTGGTAGAAACACTGGTCTTTTTATTACCCTCAGACAAGGGTGGGGGATGTCCATGCGGTTTCTTGTTGAAGTTGTTGAAAGTTGCCATTTCAGTTGGAGTTGATGATTCGCATAGGGAAGATTTGCTAAAGAGGATCAGTTTGAAGTTGCACGAGGCTTCTGTCAAGGATTTATTGATCCCAGCACGATCCCCTCAAACGACATTGTATGATGTGGAATTGGTACAAAGCCTTCTGAATCAATATATAAGTCATGGAAAGTACTGTGAGGATTTGACCGTTGAGAAGAATGATGAAACTGATGATTATGTTTTGTGGCATGGACATGAATACATGTTGAGGGTTGGAAAGTTAATCGACGGCTATCTATCAGAAATTGCATTCGACCAAAATCTCACCCTCGCCAGTTTCATCGAGTTAGCCATGTCGATTCCAGAGTCTACTAGGCCAACTCATGATGGACTGTACAAGGCCATTGACGCCTATCTAAAGGTATGCTTTTGCTCAACTTTTACACCTTTCAGTGTCACCAAAGCTCGTAGAAAAACATGCTTCTAATAAATATGTTTCTGCTTTTGTGCCTTTTCGTGCTATACTCATTGTTTGTGAAATGGGTGGTGGATTCAGGAGCATCCGAATCTGACGAAGGCGGAAAGGAAGAAGATATGTGGGTTGATGGATGTCAAAAAGTTCTCAATGGATGCATCAATGCATGCTGCACAGAACGAGCTCCTCCCACTCCGCGTTGTAGTCCAAGTTCTCTTTTTTGAACAGGTTAAAGCAAATGCTGGCGCCCGAGCTCTCAACATCCGTGACACTTCACATTCCATGACGAATACAGACGAAGAATGCGAGAAAACAACTACACCGGTTGACAAAAAAACTATCAAAAAACAGCTGAATCAACTGAAGGTAAAAGATGAAGACTTGCAGAGTAAAAATGGACAACTAACTAAGAAAAACAGCAAGAACAGCAAAAGCGGAATTCAGCTGTTGCCGTCTCGATCAAGGAGGATATTTGACAAGTTGTGGGTTGGAAACAAAGGGCATGTAGAAAACAGAAGTTCAGAGACGTCAGGAAGTTCACAAAGCCCAACGTCAATGATTCCAGGAGACAATAAATCCTCGGGCTCACTTTCCAGACACAGGAGACACTCCATCTCGTAATTAAACCAAATCAAGAAATCATCAGAACCTAGACTTAAATCTGCTCTCAAGTGTAAAAAAAAGTAGTAGGATTTTGCTGTTGTAGTTAATCATCACGAGCCTTACCATCATCCTCATGGGTCATGATTGCCCATTACATCTTTTAGAAAAATTATCATGTAATAATTTTTTTCTTGCTTACTTTCTTTTGGGTGGCTTTTCAGATGTTGCTTCCACTTTCAAGATTGTGCACCCATGTCTATATTATCAGTGAAATGGAAGTGAGTTCCAGTAGATTATTGCAGATACATTATCAACTTATTTGGGAAATTTGTCATCAGTTTGTATAATGGATTATTCCTGGAATCTTGATCCAGTTTCGACTGATTCTTGGCCACTTGGCGAGGTCGCAATCTGATTATTTACGCAAAAGGACAAAACAAATTCAAATTTTGAATTGCCATCTTTGTTTGACCTTTAGTTTGTATAATAACAACTGGATGGACTCTTCCTCGGTTCGTACATGTACGTTTCCTTAATTAACAAAAGCAAGAAACTTTTGGGAAAGATCATGAGAATCGAATGCGGAATTAGCATTTCAATCCCCCTTCTGATCCTATTGCTTTTGGCCGATCAATGGCCAAAGCCTGTAGTAGCAGACTCGCAATGCAAAGCATGGCTTGTCCAGTCAATTCCCACCGACATGCCTCACCTCCGTCCCGTTCCCGGCGTTCTTTCCACCGGTAGTTCACTGTCCTTTCTTCCTTTTACTCCTCTCTTCCGTTTGGTTCGCTTCGAATGAAGTGCAGGACAAGAGGTAAATAGTTTTTTTTTTGTTACTGTTCTTCTTTTAGGCGATGTGCTGCGTTGGTTGGCCGGCAACTCCAGCGAGCGATTGGATATTATAGCACAATACTGGCAGCTAATTGCAAATCCTGAAGATCCACGTTCTGGGGATTACGGATATTCTAAGCAAAAAATGAAAAAGTTCAAAGCTTTCGAAGGTTCATCAGTTTATAAATCCATAGAAAAGGCAGCAGATCGCAATGTTAGTATCAGGTTTGTGTTCATGCTGCTTCTACTGTTATATCAAAATTGTTGGTTGCTGCTTGTTTAAACTATAACGTAGTTCAAAAAAATTGGGTTTTTGTTCTGTTTCAGGTTACTGCAGCATTCAGGTGTGTATCCTGACTATACTAAAGAACCGAGTGAGCTTGCTTCAGGAAGGTCAAATGTGGAGAACATGACATTGTTACTTGGAGAATGGTGGGGATCCGGTATAGTCCATGCTAAAGTTTGGATATCTGATCGGAAAAATGCTTATATTGGATCCGCTAACAATGACTGGAAATCTCTTACTCAGGTATTTCTGAATTCTTTTCTGCTTTGATTCTTAAACCTTCCATGAATGGTTGTAGGGTGTTTCTGATTTTGCAGTGATTGCAGGTTAAAGAGGTTGGAATTTATCTTGTTGGGTGTAAAAAGATTGTGAAGAAGGTTGAGACCTACTTTGAGAACTTATGGACACTTGCTCATCTTGATCCATCGGATTATGTTCGCACTGTGTGGGATCAACAATGGCAGATTAAACGAACAGTTCCTTGCTGGTCTCATTTCATTCGTTCTAAAGAAAGATGCAGGTATATCAGATACTTCTTCTGTTAACCTCGTTCAGTTTGCTTCTTTGTTGAAGAAATTCAGAGTTTTGATTCATGCCGATGATTGAATAGACAACGAGAAATTTGCTTGCAATTACTTTTACTTCCTTGCTTTTTCTCCTCTGAATCCTACTGGCTTGCCGGAACGAAAGGAAGGGATGATATCTGCAGAGTTCAGAACTTGTCTAACCAGTTAAGAAATCATCGTTGCAGGTCTCCTCTTCGCCATCATGCTGTGGAGATCTCCCATGTTTCAGGTTATCCTGCCCTTTCCAACCCGCGTATGTTTCAAGTTCCAATTCTTACTCCTGGACACCATGATTTTTCTTTGGACCCTCCACTCAGCTATCTGTCTTTTGCTCCTCCTGAGGTAGTTCTCTTTTCTCTCTGATTCTGATGTTTATAACTTATAAGATAGTCCTCGTTTGTTTTGCGTTCTTCACTCGTTTTCTAATACCAAAGTTGGCAAGCAGCTGTCGTTTGGCAAGTACCAGACAGATGAACAGGCATGGGTCGATACGATAAAATCTGTAGGAATTGGAGAAATTGTCAGGATTAACACTATGGATTGGCTCGGTCAGTCCCAATATACAGAGCAAAAGGTTTACTGGTCATCCCTTTCGTCTGCAATTTCAGAGGTAACTACTTTTTCTGATACTCTTTGATGCCATTACACATCTTCACAGCTTCACAATTTTCTTAGCCAAAATATTTACAGGTCGTCTTCTCCAAGCACGCGACGGTGAAGATCCTGGTAGCATACTGGGCACACTCGATCGGCAACGCGGAGCAGTATCTGAAATCTCTACTCTACTCCAATGTTCTATGCTCTTCTTCCAAATACAACAACTGCACTGGTAAAATCCAGATCAGATACTATATGGTTCCAGGATACAATCAGACGGGACCGGCTAAGAGCAATGGGACAACAACAAAAAACCTGTACCCTGGATTTACCAGGGTAAACCATGGAAAATATGCGGTTAGTGATGTTCGAGCCCATGTCGGAACGAGCAACCTTGTATGGGATTATTTCTATACAACAGCCGGTGTGAGCTTGGGGACGTATAGCCCTGGCATTGTTTCGCAGCTTCAAGAGATCTTTGATTCTGACTGGAATTCGCCATATGCAGTTCCTGTTGAATTGGAGCAAGCGGAGGATTCCTTTTCAAGTTAGTTGCATGGCCATGCAATGCCAAAACGACTTCTTTGAAAACTTGTCTGCAACTCTAATTCTGTAGATATCCATTAAATAGAAAGTTCACCAAATAACGGTTGTGATCGAATGATATAAACATTATTTGAAGAGTTTTAAGAATGGCTATTCGAGCCTTCATCGTTATCAATAGGAATTGGAATAATAATTCAAGTCCATTGATGAATATTATTGAATTATGATGTATAAAAAATTGATATATTATTTACTTAATATATCATATGATTTTTAAAAATATTATAAAAATAATAAATTTTTATGATAAATTTATAATAAATTTAAGGAAACAAATGTTTTTATTTAATTATAGTAATTTTTGATATTATTTTTAAAAAATTTCATTTTTTATGATTTTTTTAAAACGTCATAGTTTTGTAAAATTTCTTATTTTCTAAAAATTTATGGTGCAGAATTGGGCCTGAAGGTAAAAGGGTAAGTCCAACCCAGTCGTAGCCCCAGTCGGCAACCAGAAACTCCCCCACAAGTCTAGACAGCCTGCTTCAAATTCAGTTCTTACAAAACCATAGTAAAGAAGCATCACAACAGCCAACACAGATAACGAGACGCAGAGAGAGATGCATAGAGTTAACCATTTGATCAAATTAAGACATTTGATTAACTCAAGAATTGGGTTTCTTTCCTCACACAGAGAATTTTCTGCTCTACCAAACTACGCTCGAAATGATGATCTTGAGGAGCAGGTCAATGTCTTTTCTCCTTTGCGTTTCTCCGTCGTTTTATGTAGGAATAGTTCAAATTGTATAGAGCATCAGTCATCGGCAGGAAGCTTTTGTTAGTGTTTTGTTTGCTGAAAGAGGCGTTTTTGCTTATGTTTTGAAATTACCCATTTGAAGCAGCGCTCATTTTATATTCTAATTCATTACAGATTTTGGTTGAAGGAAGAGCTAAATCAAGAGCAGCCATTCTCAATAGACCATCTGCTCTTAACTCTCTCACTGCTCCAATGGTTTTCCCCCCTCTTTAGCTCGTAACTGATGATCATGTCGAAAGCTTACGAAAGAAAGTAAAAATTCGATCTTTTTTTTCTTGGTAGGTGGCAAGACTCAATAGACTGTATGAATCGTGGGAAGAAAACCCAGATATTTTATTTGTCCTGATGAAGGTATGACATTCTCTATTTGGGTTTTGATGTCAGTTTACTGTTCATACATCAAAATATTAAGCTGGTTTGTCCATTCAAAGTGCACTTTGAGAAATTCCTTCTGTTAGAATTGAACAATACTTGTAACAGACTGGTTCTTCAATTTAAATAGTCCTCGGCGTCTAACCTATTTCTTTCAAATCATTTGAAGGGTGGTGGCAGGGCTTTCTGTGCTGGTGCTGATGTCGTTTCCCTCAGTGAGTTGGTTGATGAAGGTGGATACTTTCTGAATTTAGTTATCTTGCCTATTTCCACTATCGTTGGCAGTTTTTGATACTGTTGTTTACATACTGCTAATCTACTTGGGGTTATATGCAGGTAGACTTGATGAATGCAAAAGCTATTTTCAACTATTGTATAAGTTTGCCTACCTGCAAGGAACATATCTGAAACCGCATGTGAGAAAACATCCCTTTACAATTTATGTTTTGTATTTGTGCGTCAGGAATGAAACTTTTAGAGTTAATATATGTTTGGGTTATACATTTTTTTTGTTTACGCCATTGACATTCCTGCAGGTGGCTATCTTGGATGGTATTACAATGGGATGTGGGGCAGGAATTTCACTCCCAGGAATGTTCACTGTTGTAACAGATAGAACCGTATGTCGCTGTTGCTACAGCCTAACAGTGTCACTTTTACAGAATTATCTTGATTTTAATTTTGTTTTATTTATCTGAATCATTCTCCTTTGAGTTAACTTGGAATTAAGATGTAGTTGAGTGTTCTATTAATTAGCATACACAAAATGCATTATTATTGATATGATGGTTATATCTCATTTATGTTTGAGAGGTATTATTCAGTGAAGTGGTTTCTGAACTTGGGCAAGCTCTTTCTAGATTGTACTCTGGTATATCGTATTTGTGACAACTATCTCGTGCTTACCTTAGGGGTTGATGAACTTATTAAAATGACTTATTTCTTGTACAAATGTTGCAGGTTTTTTCTCATCCTGAGACTCAAATAGGTTTTCATCCTGATGCAGGGGCTTCCTATTTTCTTTCTCGTCTACCTGGTTACTTGGGTAATGCCTGTTTTGCTAAAGAGATGCAAATTTGTAAATTTTATACTGCATATACCCATGTTTTGCATGTGAATCAGAGAAGTCATGCAATGGATGTTGGCTCTTCTTTTTTCAGGGGAGTACTTAGCACTAACAGGAAATCAGCTTAATGGTGTAGAAATGCTTGCTTGTGGGCTTGCGACCCATTACTCATTAAATGCGGTTTGTTCTCCCACAATCCTTTCAAATCTTTGCCATACATGTCTTGCTACTGTTGCTTATGATAGTGGGTTCCCTCACTAGAGACTTGCTTTGATTGAGGATCGCCTTGGAAAATTAATGACCGATGATCATAAAGTCATTGAGAGTTCTCTTGCACAATATGGTGATCTTGTCTATCCAGAGAAGGGAAGTGTCCTTCAAAAGTATGCATTTTCTTTCTTACTTTTGCCATATCTTTTATTGCATTTAAGATATTGAAGTTGGATTCTATGAAATGGCTTATAATCACAAATTTTTTAATCAATAACTAAGGTAATAAAACAGGTTCCATGCTTGTCACCTTCATTACGTATGATATGATTGATATCAGTTCACCTAAAATATATTACCTTATTGGTTATTGTTCTCTATTCCTTTTACAGGATTGAAACCATTGATAAATGTTTCAGCCATGACACGGTTGAGGAAATTATTGATGCATTAGTAAGCTTCAGATTTCATGCAATCTTATTTACCTCTTGTTAGCTGAACCCCTGTAACTATTACCTATTGTTACTGAAATTCCTAGGAAAATGAGGCAGCTAGCTCTTATGATGAATGGTTGAAAGAAGCACTTCGGAAAATAAAAGAAGCCTCCCCAGTAAGCGTAAAAGTTGCATTAAAATCTGTAAGTCGGAGTGTAATTTATCTGTATGGTTCTCTATTACAGTTGTCAAAGTCTTTGATGGAGTTTGTTTTTGTTTTTTTGTTTTTTTTTTTGCTGAATTTAGATACGAGAAGGTAGATTTCAATCTTTGGATCAATGCCTAGCTAGTGAATATCGAATTTCCCTTACAAAGATCTCAAAAGATGTCTCTCATGATTTCTTTGAGGTATGATTTTGATTTCTTTTCTCACAATCACGTCAAAAACATATATGGAGGGGGCCTGATCTTATGTTGGTTCATATGCAGGGCGTGCGAGCTCGGTTAGTGGATAAGGATTTTGCTCCCAAGGTGAATTGAGGCTACTCCTTACTCTCATTTGATATATTTCTTAATCTGAGAGCTCCTAACCCATCTGGAACATGTGCTTTTTATACGCAGTGGGATCCTCCAAGTTTAGAGGCAGTAAGCGAAGACATGGTGGATTGCCATTTCTCTCCACTTGGTGAGGTTGGACCTGAGCTAGAACTCCCCACAGCCACACGAGAACCTTACATGTGAGAAGGAGCAATGGTACCTTCAACTACCGCAGGACCCTAAGCAATTGAGCCATTTTGACATATCACAGAGAATTTTGTTTCCAAGCAAGCAGCTGTTAGCGAACTGTACCATTACTCATTCAATAGTATGATTTTTTGTGTAAGATTTTGTTGGGCATAAATATTTGATTCTGAAAACGAAGAGATGAGTTCCGAACTGTGTTTCTCCAGGTGCTAGGCTTTGCGCCAATGCCTTGCGGTTACCTTCGAAATGGATAAAGGCAAATTTAGGGAATTCTTTTTACAGAACTACGGCAGTTTTATTAAATATTTACAATTCTGTTATTTTTTTCTTTTTCAAAATTACTGCCTTTGCAAATTTATTTACAAAAATACGGAAATGGTGTTGAGAAGATATGCTGTTGGCTTTTTCATTAGTAAAATTAAGGTTTTAAAAGGGTAGAAGGTGATGGCATTAGCTGATTAAAGCAGCTGGATTCCAAGAACTAAGCTGCCTAAGAGTCAACTGGTCAATTAAGATCATAAGAGGATTCTATACAGAAAGAAGACCTTTTCACATTGGCTATGTTTTTAAAGAATGTGCCGAACCAAAAAAAATGTCAAAATTTCGTTGAAAAGCAGAGTCAAACTGGTGTCTAATCCCTGTCAAAAACCAAGCTCGCTCATTTCACAATAATGCCTTAAATAGTATGACAGTTAGGCGCAAGTTCGAAGCCAATGCTGAGGAGAGCTCGAGCTGATTCTAACGCTTTCTCACCTCCAAGCTCCAAGACTTCTTCATCCATTATGTTTCCCTCCTCATCCACTGGCCACTTGGTTGAGCTTGATATCCCTGGACTAGATAGACTATTGATCTCATTTCGGTGAGCATCATTCACAGCTGCAGCAGATGAACTCGGAGCAAGACTTTTAGAACCTTTTTGTTTCTTGGGTACTGGAATGTCATGGTCATGTGTCCCTACGTATTTAGTCGTGACAGTCATGGCATCGTCTGCGGCTGTCTCAACATGCTTACGGGAAGGGCATCCTGCTGATGAGCATCTGTAATAGCTCCTAACATGGGGGCAAGGGGACAGTGAAAGTGAGTGCTCTAAATTATGAGAAGATGATTTTCTTGAACAAATTAACGTATGAGTCTGATATTTAACACCCAACTAGAACAACATCAAGGCAACCAGGGAACTGAACATTACATGTACAGCTATGCAAGCAACCATTTACTGAAATGGCCAAAAAATCACCTCATATAAGAGTTTCCTTTCACCATTTTCTGACCATACTTCCGCCATCTGAAGCCATCACTTGATATGCTCCCATCAGCAGCATCATGCAGGACAACCATAGCCTCCTTTTTCTTAGCTTTCAGCATGGGGTCTGAATATACATTGCTTTCTTTTATCCTGTTTGTTGACAATTATGTGCACTTAGAAACTCAAATCAAAAGCAGAGTCTTTTACATTCAAGATAACCAAATTAAGTAAAGGATATATGCCTTTTTGAAGGACTTGCTTCAGAACCATTCTTCTCATTAATCATGGTATTTGCAATTGCACAATTCTTTTTCTGGTGCTTGACACCTCTTGAGCGACTGCAAAATAGACCATCAATGAGCAAGCTAACAAAAAGGTTTAACTGAATACTATCCAAAAAAGTACTGTGTTTTTTTAACTCACAATTTTTTTGACTCTAGCTCATTACCATTCTGCTCCTCAACCTTAATGCCAAAATTGCAGTTGGAACTGCTTGAACTCTGCTGTTCTGATTCAGTCATGTGCACTGACGATTGCCTGGCATCTTCCCAACAGACAGACGTCTTCTGAACTGGATCGGTAACATGACTGCTAGAAGTGAGCATAGCAGCTGACATGGGCCCCCTTGATATGTTGCATTTATCTTGTGCGGGATCATGATTATGTTGACTGATATAAACAGTATTAATAACCTGACCAGAATCATCACTGCATTGAACCTGCTTCTTTGCACCGCAATTGGAATGTGAACACTTGTAATAGCTTCTGAAACTTTTGGAACCCTTCACCTGTTTCTGGCCATACTTCCTCCAGTTATACCCATCACTAGCAGTTGGCTCTGTAACAGTATGGGGAAAGCCCGTATCGTGGTCAGTGTATCCTGTCAGCAAAGGTTTTTGTATCGCAAGTGCTGAATGGGATAGTGATGTGGCAGCTGGGGTAAGAGATGTTACACTGGTAGAAAAGTTTGCACATTCAGCTTGATGTTCAGACGGGAACGCGGCCACTCTAGGGTTTGTCGTCGCCATAATATCGTCTTGGGAAGTCTCCTCTCGCCCCTACACCATATATGACACATATAAATCTCATAAACCGACATTAAAGAAGTTTAATGCAGAAGGATGCAAGCTAAGTATGAAAACATGAGGGCAAAACCATGAAAAACCTACGTCATGTTCATGCAAGCAGCACTTTATCAGTTAAAGACTATCTGCTGCAAGTTTATGGCTGTTGGGCATGGCAGAAAAGGAAAATAACACTAGAAAAAAGAAGTAAAGTCCCCATTCAACTTGACAATCATGCGTCAGACTGAAAAATAGAAGTTCCTAAATTCTTCCAACGTCCATGATTAGATAACGTCATCATGTTTGACTCCCATCATAACAGAAACATGTAGGCAAGTAAAAAGGAAAATTGAACTATAATCCATTATCATAAACCTACAGCAATCATTATAATTTACTAAAAATCGATAACCTGATTTTACAACAACGGAGTGAATTAGATAATACAGTACAAAGAAAAAGCTAACAGTGATGATCATTGACATATTCTGTTCGCTGCATAACAATTAAGCGACAAAATATCCAAACGAACTTGCAACTCGACAGAAAAACTGAATCACATTCCCAATTCAAGCAAAAAACAAAAACGAAATCAAGAAAGAGAGAATAATATTCATAAGGAAAACGAGCAGCCATACGGAATGAGAAGAGGCAAATTAGAAATCAGCCCAGGAAATAACGAAACGCATAAACACAAAAAAAAAAAAAAAACCGACATAAGGAAAACGTGAAATAGTGAACCTGAAATTGAAAAGTAGAAGAATGGTTAGTGAAAACGCTTTTGAGGAGGCAAGAGAAGGAAGCGGAATCAGCCATTGAGGAGGCAGACATAAAGATTTTAATCAAAGAGAAAAGCAAAGCAAGAACAGAGAATTTAAGGAGATGGGCAACAGTAATTAGTGCATAGAGCTGTTGGGTATGAATTGAAATTGCAGAGGAGTGGAGTGTTAGGATGGGTAAATGGAAGAGAAGAGAAGCGAAGAATGGAGAAAGAGAGGAATGGAGTTATTCTATTTTAGGAATTTTGATTTAATTAATTGACTGAATATTGACCAGGCAGCCAGCCGCTTTCGCCTTTGACCTCAATATTCTTCTTCGAGTCCTTTCATGTTTTTCCTTTCTCCTTTTTCTTTTTTAATCTCTTTGCCTCTATTGCCCTTTTCAACCGTCCCATGAGGCCCTAACTTCAATCATTCAATTTTCAATTTTCAATTTTCAAAATATTTATTTAATTTTTTTATTTAAAAGTTGAATCAATAGAAAGGAATAAAAAAATTAAATCCATAAAAATTGATATTCTTATTTTTTCATTTTACTTCTTTTATTTATTTATATATTTTAAATATCTAAATATTTAAACTTATTAATTTTTCAATTTTATAAATAATAATGACTTTGAAATATGATAATACATTAAAATGAAAAATCTGTTAAATATATTATATCTTATTTGATAAAAAGTGAGGATTTTTAAGATGATACATTCTTGCTTCATCTCAAATTCATAAACATACTTCTGTCTAATATGTTGAATCTTTATGCATTTAAATTTGGTATGAAGAAAGTAAAAAAATTAAAATACTTTTTTAGATTTTCAGATTATCTAAAATATTTGTGTTGGTGGGTTGTGTGAGAATCATCGAAGGAATTGTCAGGAATGATCATCTTCTTCAATGACAGACAGCAATGGAGAAGAGATGGAGCTTTCAGTCCAACCGGCGGAGGAGATACTCAACTTCAACGAGCTTGGTGAGTGGCATCACCCATTCATCGTAGAGACGAGAAAGTACAGAAGGATCAATCTTGTATTTTCCGGAAGAGGTTGTGTTTCCGACAACCACATCCTGTTGGAACACCATTGCCTTCTTTGCTACCCTTTTCTTCACAGTTTCCTCTACGCTTTTGAATGTCAACTTGTTCATCAGAGCTTCCCTGTCCTGTAAAGGAGAGCAACATAATTACCAGTCCATAATGTATTCTTTTTGATGGTTTAGCCAACAATGATACCTTGGAACGGATTGCAGGTTCATATTCTTGAGGAGCTTCTCTGTATTTAACTTCTGCCACAAATTTCCCGTAATGTATTCTTCTAGAGAGGGCCTGAGGGAAGAAGTAGAAGTTTTCATCAATTCAACAGGTTTGGAAAGGAAAAATGGAACCTGAAGAAGTGGAACAGTTACAGATGATAACCTGTAAACAGTTGAGATCGTTAGAGGCAGTGGAAGCATAGTTACCATCATCACCTTCAGCGACAAACAATGGAAGAAGTTGATTGCAGTACATTTCCCATATCTGTTTATTTATGTTAATGGAGGCAGCTGGAGGATGCAAGAACTACAACAGAGAAATTCGGATTCTTTAACTTGATGGAATCTAGCAGAATTCAAAGAACAAGAGCTGAGGATAAAGGAATGACCTTAGGATATTTATGAGAGGGCACCAGGGGGTGTGGTAAATCATCTGGGAAGAAAGGATTTTCTTCTGGATTTTCATATCTGCCTGCCTGCAATTTAAACCACAGCAGTTGGAAACTTGGTAAGAATGATCAAATCATTTGAATGGATTAATCCGAATTCGAACTAGGTATGAGGTACGACCCAAATAAAGGATTCAGATGTAAAAAAAGGCAGCAATGTTATATTGAGAAACAAACAAGAACGCTGTGCAGACAAGATGAAGAAGCCTGCAAGGATTGCATATCCAAAAGAAAAGAAATCAAATGCTTGATAATAACATACATGCCTTGGATTGGATGGCCTCAGATTCCTTGACAATGAAGTGAACCAAAGGAACAGAAGAGCCAGGAACCAAATTCAAAGACTGACTATAAAGAGGAGAATTACTGGGAAATCTTGCCCTCTCAATCAAGCAAAACACAATCGTGTCCTCTTGTCTTTCCATAGATTTTCTCACAGATTCAAGACTAAATGCATTCTCAGAATCAGCCATGTTATACCTGCTCAAACACATTAAAACGATAATCAGAATCAATGTCAAGTCCACTGGAATGGAGCCCATCTGGGTGTAATGATACCAATACGAATAATGGTGGTTGCAGAGATCAGCAGATTAAGATAAATAAGTTAGCAGAGGATGACCCGATAAGTAAAAAGAGACGTTTGACCACGGCCACAAGATTGAAGGGGGAAAAGGGTAAGACAATCTGGTTTTTGGTGTAGAAATGGAAAGGGTGAGAAATCAATGCGCTGTAATTTAGTTGTTTGTTATCTTTCATAGTCCAAAAATAAGCAAAATGAAAGGCTACAGTAACATAAACAAGAGCGGAGAACAGAAAAATGTCAAAGAACAGGAAAATGTCAAAGAAACACAGCAAAAATTATTAAAAAGGTAAGAGGTCAACGGTTGGTTGGTGTGAACCTGAGAAGCTGAATCTAGACTGATTGAATGGCTCAAAGTGAAGAAACTCTTGAAGAAAATGTTTGGCGGAGGGTTCAGATGAGTTTGGTGATGGGTGGGTGCGTTAACATGTGGTTGAGGTTTGGTTTTGGTCCGGTGTACAAGAGATGCGGAGATGGGTGATGGACCGGTGCAGGCAGCCTCTGGTTTCTCGATGGAAGTTAGACCTCATTTCGTTAAATATAATGTAATTAAATATATAATCATAATAAATTTTTTATTTCATTACATTATATTACATTATATTATTTGATAAATAATATAATGTATTGTAATAATCAATACAACTGATAATGTTGAATGTATATTATATGATTTGAATGAGATATAATTAAGGTTCTATTTAGGAATTTTAGCTGTTTAAGTAGTTGTTAATTGTTTTACTAGCTGTTAGATGTTAGTGATTAGATGTTTATATAATGGTTTAAAGATTTTATGTTCGATAAAAATAACTGTTGGATTATTATTAAACATGAAATTACAAAAAAATGATATTTTCAATATAATTTTGAATGAAAGTATATATTCTTTTAATTTAATGTATATATATATATATATATATATTAAAGATAAAGTATTAAAAGCTAACAAATAAATGTGAGATCAAGTATTAATTTTGTTATATAAATTTCAAATTTCATAATTTTTAATTTATATTAAAACATGAACACCATTTAATCCTCGATCTAATTAATTGAAAATCAATTAAAAATATTTTCATTTACTTCAACATTATTTTGAAATCAAAGTTACAAAGACATAACAATTACAAAATAATGTGTTATATAAACATAAAATAATAAAAATACAAAAATATTTATATACAGGATATTAAAAGTAGTAATTAAAATCACAAATACTTGAGATACCGAAAAATAAATCATCAACGATTTGATTGCATTAAATATGTTTTTATACTATTTTTACTATTCATAAAATAAGGCAGATAAATTGTAATAAATATTCTAATTATGAATTTGATTTTTATTTTATTGATAATCTTATAAATATTTTAAATATTTAAATTATTGATCATATATAATATTGATCAATCAAAAAATCCAATTCAATACAACTTTAATTTAGAAATAAAAACTTGAAATAATGAACAAAAATAATTTTATTCATTATTTCAAGTTATATAACAAACATATTAATTTTGTTATATAAATTTCAAATTTCATAATTTTTAATTTATATTAAAACATGAACATCACTTAATCCTCGATCTAATTAATTAAAAATTAACTAAATATGTTTTAATTTACTTCAAAATTATTTTAAAATCAAAGTCACAAAAGACATAATAATTACAAAATAATGTGTTATATAAAATAAAATAATAAAAATACAAAAATATTCATGTATAGAATATTGAAAGTAGCAATTAAAATAACAAATGCTTAAGATATCAAAAAATAAATCATCGACCATTTGATTACATCAAATATGTTTTTATATTATTTTTACTATTCCTAAAATAAGACAGATAAATTTTAATAAATATTCCAATTATGAATTTGATTTTTATTTTATTGATAATTTTATAAATATTTTAAAGATTTAAATTATTGATCATATATAATATTGATCAATTAAAAACCTAATTCAATACAACTTTAATTTAGAAATAAAAACATATAATTAAAATCACATACATACCTTGAAATTATGATAAATGATCTTGAAAGGAAAATTGTTTCAATAAATAATACATGAATAAGATAATAAGTTTTTCTAGAAAGTACGAGGACAATTGTTTAAGGATAGAAAATTATGTGTTTTCTGTCTTTTGTGAAAAGTATGATGGCAATTATTTTTCTAAAGGGAGAGATTTAGTTTTTTTTAAATATATTTTAAGGACAAAAAATTTCAACAACTAAAAAGTTAGAAGTATTAACATTTTATATCGCACTCTTTCAACTTCTAACTACTTTTCTTAATAATCTCTCATTAAACAATAAAATAGGAATTTAATTTCAATAAACCTCTAAACTCTACTTTCATCATTATTACCGAATACAGCCTAAAATATATATTATATTTTAAATATATTCATTAATCTCTTATATAATATGTTAATAATTACTTATGTATTTAACATTACATTAATATTATATAATTAAATATATAATATAATTATGATTATATTATGAAGTTAAATACAACCAATCAAACAAACCCATAAGAAAGGAAGAATGCATTCTTTTAATCATGCCTTTCACAAGTCAACCCTTATTGGGGTGCAGTTCAATTTGAATTGTTTCTTGTTTCCAACTGCCGAAAAGCTCTGCTGATGGAGGTTGCAAATTCTATTTCATCTTGGGATCCACCATATTCTAGTCAAGTTTGATTCATTTTTTAATTAAAAACTTAGTTTAATATTTGAAAACTTTAGTATCTTGTGGATTTAATATATATATATATATATATATATATATATATATGTTGACTCGTTTTATGTTAGAGATGTGTATATAGAGGTTTGAATATTAGTACTATAAAGTTATGGGAATTCAACATATATAAACAGTGTACAAGAGAAGATATATATACATAAGATAAGTGAAGGTAGCTATGGAATTTGCAAAAGTCGTTTCAAGTTTTAGCCAAGCTTCTTCAGTATTTGGCAAATCGATAACTTGCTGTACCAAGCTTTCATGGATAGAATAGAATAACTAGCTTAGAATAAGTTGATCTTGATGAAACCAGGACGGTTGCAGGGGATTAACAGTGGAATAACCTTCAAGATATTGCCTTGGTGGATCAGGGTAGGTAGCATTCATTCACAAAATTCATGATAATCATTACATGGAAACTGTAACAAGTCTTATGATCAATGGTTGGGAGTGAAAGTTATAATCTTTTTCACCAAATCCCAAATTATGCAATGAGTTTACTTGCATTGCATTACTCAAGCACCCACCTATATTTATCCAAGTATACACTTCAAATGTTCATCTGGCCATCATGCCGATAGTCTTCCTTATCTTACCATCAACTAGGATATATCAGATGGCACGCAATTCATAGTTCAATGCAAAAACAATCACCTTGATACATGGCACTCGATCAAAGCCTCATTCTTCATCACAAAGTTGATCCTCAACTTGAGTCATACTTTTCACGTCAAGCTCCAAAGTGAACTGTGAAGATTCAATAGCATGCTGTGAGAGGATTTTCGCTGTGTCTTTCCACCAGGAAACCTCCATTTCTTTCTCATAAAGCTTGTTTTTAAGACACTCTAAAGCACCTTCTAGTTCTCTTATCTGTTCTTGCTGCCTTGCTTCCAATAATTCATGCAATCTTGTGTTCAGTTCATCTGGAGAAACTCCGCCGTCTGTGTATGAATCTTCGCATTGAGGGTCAATCACTTCTCCGGAACTCATTGTCTGACTCGTTGTCTGGCTTTTTGATGAAGCAGTGCGTTCATCAGTCACCTGCCATTGCTAACATCCAAAATTCAGTTTTTGGAGGCACCACTGGGAAAATATACATCTTGCAAGGCGGAAAAGAATAAGTCAATCCCAATTTTTACCAAGACTTTAATGAACCAGAAGCATCAAAGGGATGAAATTTGCCCGCAATTCCACCGAATGTTCTTGGTTCATAGAAACATACAGTTCTATTACAAAACAATTACCAACATAAAGAAACAAGTGATTCAGCTCAAGTTTACCCTTACTTGATCTGGATGTATCAGCAACTCCTCTCTATCCAAGTGAAGTTGCAGACGCTCCAACTCCGCTTCAAGCTCCGCCTCGAGTTGATCCATTCCTTCTTCTTTTTGAGGGGTTTCCCACTTCAAAGAGTGATCACAAACTGTAACCCTCGAATCAGGTAAACTAGGACTTTGAAAACTATCGCCATCGGAGAGCTTAAATAGCTCCTCTTTCTTTAGCAAATTCTTTCTATCATTTTGAACTAGTGCTTCTTCCATTTGCATCCTCATATCAATCATCTTATTAAGCTCATTCTTACTCGCGGCGACTAGATATAAAAGGCAAAATCCAACTCCTAGATTGAAAGAATTTTCATTCCCGCTGCTTTTTCCTGCAAACGAAAACATTAAACATAACAATACCATGTTAAAAAAATCAAAATATTTATTTTTTGGAAAACAAAACTTAATAAAAGAATCAAAAGGAAATAACAGACCACTTTCTGATTGATTCAGGCCATTCACCGAACAACTTGCCCGCACAATCCGATCACCCAATACTTTTTCATCCGTACCTGCTTTCACTCTCAACCGTCTCAACCCGGATATCCACCTAGCCAGAATCCGGCGAGGAGAGGAACAATCTATGCTATAAAAGAAATTTCTAGACCGGATGGTTAAAAATTTGTCATGAAAGATGCAAACTTGAGGGTGGTCGTCGTGGTCAGCGTCGGCGTTTAAGATATCAGCAACGCGTAAAGGCGAGCCGGAGTGGTGGGTTTTGTTTCCGAAAGGGGAAGACGAAGAAGAGGGTTTGTCGGAACTGGAAAGTGAACTCATGGGATTACTGTGAATGAAGAGGAAACGGAAGAAATCAACAGGAAGGAGATCGAAGACCAAGAATCAGCGACTGTATATTTTTGAAGCAAGTTTGGAATTTTGGGAATTGAGAGGGAAAGTTTTGACCCTTCAAATGATTTGCATTTTCTACTGAATTTTTATGGAATTATTTTCAAAATGTCTTTTAAGCTGATAATTCCACGTCAGCTTAATTTAAATTAATGAACAAGGTAGATTATGATTTAATTATTTTTATAAAATTATTTGTTATTATAATTATATAAAAAAATATGGGTTTTTGTCTTGTCTCTTATTCCAGTGACGGGACCGTACAATGTGTCAGACTGTCAACCAGCCTCAAAACGACAACGAATTGTGAACACGGAATCTCCATTTTGTTTTCCAATTTATTTTTTCTGGTGGGGAAAATATACTTTTTTTTTAAAAAAAAAGGATTTAATCACATGTATGATCCACATGTTAAGAATTATGTTGCTAATTTTTATTAAGTGTCTAAAAAAAAGAAATATTATTATTTCAATCTTAGTCTTTCCGAGATGACACGTATTATTAAAAAAAGAAATATTAATTATAAAACAATAACTATTTATCATGAATAAATAGAAAAATTTGATGGAAAATTAAATAATTTTTAATTGTTTAATTGTTATTATAAAATTAAGATACTAAAATTGGATAATTAATTATTAAATTGGTGGGAAGATGGTGGGGGATTAGATGGGGAGGCCAATAATTGGGGATGGAGCTCCTCGGTGACGTAAGCATGCATTTTTTAAAGATTTTATTTTTTAGAAAAATTGAATTAATTTTAAATAATTATTCTTTAAACTTCTATACCATTGGCAATAATTAATTACGAATCATTAAAACAAAAAATAATTAATCTGAGTGGATTCAAATGCATAGAGTTAATCAAATTGAAAAAAGGTAATCTTTAATTTATGATTTGATTATTAAGATTTTTTATAATGATTTGATTTCTCTAATCATTTTTCCATGAAAAATAATAATTCCCAAAAAAGATTGATTACTTATTAGATTTTCCACCCAAAAAGGCCATTGCCAAAAGCTTCATTAATTAAATGCTTATTAAGATTTCATGGATATGGTGGACCATTTCATTTCAATTTTTTTAACTTTTTAATTTTGTATTAATATAATAATATATTATCAAATTTTATTAAATATTATAATTAATAATAGTTAAATATTAATCAGTATAAATTTAATATACATTCAATATTTAATAAAAATTGATGCATATATAAATTATTAATTTTATATGATAATATATATATATATATATATATATGATATCATTTTTACTTAATAAATTTAATAAATAATTGATATTAAAAAATAATTTTTAAAAAGTAAAATCTAAAATGAATCCTAAATATATTATGAAAATTTAGATGAAACGATTAAAAATATTTCTACCCAATAAAAAAATACTATTTAAATGATACAGAAATTCATATTTTTATTTAAATATCAAATTAATTAATTTTAAATATTAGTTGATACATGGAAATATAATTAGGTATTTTTGAGATTAAAATGGTGGCTTACGTGGACCGTCTGTGGATGGGACAGTGCCGCACGTGCCAGCAAGAAAAAGGAGATCCAAGTCCTAATCGAACCTTTTTTGGTTAGTTAGGGAGAAAGAAAATAGAAAAAATAAAAAATAATAATGACATTAGAGAAAGTAGTTAATTAGTTGGACAAATAATAAATTCATAATCATGCATTAGACGGACGTATGAAACAGACAGCAACAAAACAAAACAAGAAGAATAATAAAATAATAATAAAAAAACAAGAAAAAAACGACATCATATGCATAATTAAACATCAAAGAAATCGAAGAGAGGGAGATAAAGACAAACCCCAGATCCTTAATCTTAACGACCTGCACCAGCATCAATTTTCTGTCCATTCTTTACTCTTTTTTTCTGCCCCTTTTTCTTTTTTGTCTGTGACTATCAACCTGTGTTGATTGAAAGCTAAGTTTCTGTGATTCATTCTGAGGGAACAAAGTGTGTACATGAAGAAAATGACAATGACAATACCTGTATTGGGTATCTTAAAAACCCAGCAAAATCCCTGCTTTTTCCTCTCCATTTGTTGAGCCCTGACGTTTTATTCTGTTTTTCTTTCTTTATCTTCCTCCATTTGAGCTAATTTTGAAGGAGAAACTGCAATGTGGGGGTTTGTTCGATTGGTGCATTTCTTGGTCTTGTTGTTTTAGATCTCCTTGACAATGGCTCTTTTTAGAAAGTTCTTTTATAGAAAACCACCTGATGGGCTTTTGGAAATCTCTGAAAGGGTTTATGGTATGCTTTCTGTTTGATTAATTTGCTTACTCTTAGGGTTCTACATGAATTTTGTTTATATTTTGTTGTTTGCAAAGTGTTTTCAATGCACTCTCTTTTGGAATTTTTACTTGCATTGTTATTTCTGGGTTAACTTCTTTTTAAGGTGAGGAGTTATTGATGAATCAATGAAGCTTTAATACAATTACTTAACTAGTTAATATACCATTTGTTTCAATTACCAAGTGAAACTATGTTGTTATAGTTACAATTAAATGGCTCTGGTTCTGTTGTGATCTCAAGCTTCTGGGTTGTCATTTAAAAAACGCAACAAGTTGCAATATTGCCGTGGAATCAAAACTTATTTACTGAGTAGCCCTTTGGAAGTTATATATGTGAATTCTGCATTTCATTCATATGTAACTACTAGAAATGAATTACAATCCAAAAGCTGGATATCACAATATTACGACTTGCTGAAGTTTGAAAATTTTGGGTTTGCAGAGGATTTCTTACTCTTCACAACTAGTTTTGATATGCTTGTGACTATGTGATTAAAGATAAAACGGTTTTATTGGTTATGCAGTTTTTGATTGCTGCTTTACTACTGACATTTTGGAAGACGAAGAATATAGAGTCTATATTGGAGGCGTAGTGAGTCATCTCCGAGATCAAATACCAGATGCTTCATTCATGGTGTTTAATTTCCGGGAGGGAGAGCACCTGAGTCTGATCGGGAGTGTATTATCTGAGTATGATATGACCGTAATGGACTATCCTCGTCACTATGAAGGTTGCCCGTTACTCACAATGGAGATGATCCACCATTTCCTCAGATCGAGCGAGAGCTGGCTGTCACTTATGAAACAGAATATGCTTTTGATGCATTGTGAACTAGGTGGGTGGCCTGTTTTAGCATTTATGCTTGCTTCGCTGTTGGTATATAGGAAGCAATACACTACTGAGCAGAAAGCACTAGACACGATTTATAAACAAGCACCTCAAGAGCTTTTGCAGCTGCTGGTACCGCTTAACCCATTGCCTTCACAGCTAAGGTATCTACAGTATGTATCGAGAAGGAACGTGGGTACACGGTGGCCTCCACTGGATAGGGCACTTACATTAGACTGTGTTATTCTTAGAGTCATCCCCAATATGGACGGAGAGGGTGGTTGTCGCCCAATATTTAGGATTTATGGTCAGGATCCTCTAATGGTTGCTGATCGGACTCCCAAAGTTCTTTTCTCAACACCAAAAAGAAGCAAATTTGTTCGATATTACAAGCAGGTAGCTTGAGTCTGTCTATTTATACTTTTAGTTGTTTCTTGTGAAATATTTGTTAGTTTCTTGTGAAATATTTGTTAGAGCTCATTTATCTTTGAATCAAATTGGCTTGTCTTGCTGAATTAAAGATCAATCTTTCCTTTTCGTTTTAATTACTTGATAATGATCTTCTTTACAGAGATTTTTCTTTGAATATGATGCTTGTTAGGCTAGGGTTAAGTGATTTTTGATTGTCAATCTTGGATTATAGTTTGATGTGATTAAAACATGTAGAAAATTTTCTGATTATAACGTCATGAATAGCCTTGTTTGATTCCTCCTCCTAGCAAATGCTTGTGAAAGTCGGTCATCGTAAAGACAATCATTCCTGGATGATTGTTTAACTCTCAGGATAAGCATTTGATTAAAGCATTTTTTCACTTCTTCTCAGCATAAGGGTGTTGGTTTCACTTAGTTGAAATGCCAGCCACCTCGAAATAATGCCATTCAGTATCTTATTATAGAGATGCATTAGGATAGGAGACAGCTTGTGATAATGGCATTTCACTATGCTGTGGAGAAAATATTATCAATCGACCATGCTGTAAAAAACAGGAATTATCTCACGGTTTGATTTCACTAAATGCATGTGTATGGTATGCTAAAAATCTCTGCTTATTTGCTAACTACTACTGGATTACATTCTGAGTTCTTTTCAAGTTTTTTACTTCCTTTTCGGACTTCCTTTGGAATTTGTAATGTGTTTCGAATCCTTCATATATTGCTGCAGGTAGTTAACGATTTGATTAAAATAGACATTCATTGTCATGTTCAAGGTGATGTTGTGCTGGAGTGTATTAACGTGGAAAGTGATTTCGAAAGGGAGCAGATGATGTTCCGTGTCATGTTCAACACAGCCTTCATAAGATCAAATATATTGATCCTTAACCGCGAGGAAGTTGACATGTTATGGAATGTTAAAGATCAATTTCCAAAGGACTTTAGAGCAGAGGTATAGACTTATCTTTCTTTTGTTTTTGGACATGTTCGATGACTATATTAGATTTGATACGTCATGAGCCATGAATTGTTTTTGTCTATGGATGAAGGTTTTGTTTTCAGAGTTGAATTCTACTTCATCTCTTGCTACAGTTGATTTGGTGAGTTTGGAGGAGAAAGGTGGCCTTTCTGAGGATGCATTTGCTAAAGTTCAAGAGTTTTTTGACAATGTGGACTTGCTTCAAGGTTCTGATCTAGCGTTAAATTTTCTCCAGCATCTCAGGTGTCAGAAAAATTTAGAAACTAATTCTCAAAGAGCAGAAACAGACGGTTCGATGCCAGAGTCCACTATTAAAAATGTTACAGAAAAACTAAACCAAAAGGAATCAAAAAACAATTCTAGTGTACCCGAGGAGATGATGGTTGCTTCCCAACCAAAGCCCTTGAGTAAAACATCTGCAGATGTAAATTTGGTTCAGAAGGAGGTTGACCCTACCCAAGAACCACAGGTTTCTCTCCAACAATCATCTCAATCTAAGAGCATTCAGAAGAAGGTTGACCCTGCCCAAGAACCACAGGTTTCTCTCCAACAATCATCTCAATCTAAGAGCATACCCCCAAGAATGCAAAAGACTATGCGATCTTCTACATATAGCGCAGGCTCGAACCTTGGCATTTCAGCTTTGCTGCATGATCACCCTGCAGCTAATGATGGGGACATTATGCATCAAAAGACAGTAACTTCCACAGCAGTTTCACCTCCTATAACCAGTGTACAGAAACCTATGCTCCTTAATCATGTTTCAAATGTAAGACTGCCACCGTCGCCACAGCCACCTCCGCCATTGGCCTCACAACCATCTTCATCCTCATTGCAGTGTCCGACAGCAGCTACTGTAAAACTAGGAAAGTTTTCTGCCATTACTTCTCCTCAACAAGGTTCGCCAGAAACTTGCAGTCCAATTAATCAGTATCCCGAGAAACTATCAGAGACAAGCCAATCACTGATGCAGCCTGCTCGCCCACTTACTTCATCTCCTGGGTCATCTCCGTCCCTTGCCAGTGACAGTTCATCTTCAACTTCCCTTACTCCTTCACACCATTCCTTTTCTGGAACACCTCCGGTCTCTACTGTTGAGTCTCCTGCTGCGCCACCTCCCCCTATGGTTTCCTCTGTAGCTTCGGACTCGGTTTCCTCACATAACTGTATGACTAACTCAAAAGTTATTCCTAGATCTCCTACACTACCACCTCCTCCATGTTCGAGGTCTGAATTGGGCCTTGCTAGTGTCACTTCAGTGTCATCACCACCACCTCCTCCTAATTCAGTTGCCATTGGTACTTCAGTGCCACCGACCCCACCTCCTATGACTCGATCAGCTACTCTTTCTGCTGGAGCATCATCTATACCTTCAGTGCCATCAATCCCTCCAAGTTCTGCTGCAGGTGTTGCTTCAGTGCCAGCACCCCCACCTCCTATGACCCGATCAGTTACTCTTTCTGCTGGAGCATCATCAATACCTTCAGTGCCATCAATCCCTCCAAGATCTCCTGCAGCTGTTGCTTCAATGCCACCACCACCACCTCCTCCTAGTTCCGGTCAAACAGATTCGCCATCCAAGGATTCTGCACATATTCCTCCTGTACCCCGACCAGCAGCTCCTTGTGCACCACCAGCAGCTCCTTGTGCACCACCAGCAGCTCCTAGTGCACCACCACCAGCTCCTGGTGCACCACCACCGGCTCCTTGTGCACCACCACCAGCTCCTGGTGCACCACCACCAGCTCCTTGTGCACCACCACCAGCTCCTGGTGCACCACCAGCTCCTTGTGCACCACCACCAGCTCCTGGGTTATCGGCAACAGCTTCACTTTCTCGCAATGCAGTTGTACCTCCTCCGGCTCCTGGACCTGGAAGGGGACCATTTCTAGCACGTTCAAACGCAAGATGTCAGGTTCAACCTAGAAAGAACAACTTGAAGCCCTATCATTGGTTAAAATTAACAAGAGCCATGCAGGGAAGTCTATGGGATGAGACAGAAAAATCTGATGAAACCAAGTATGTTCTTTTTTCCCTGTTTGTTAAAGAAATGTTTTCATTTGATTTTACTTTATTTTGGCTTTGCAGTGTTTGTTCTCACTCTGCTTCGTCTGTGTTAGGGCTCCAGAGATTGACATGTCCGAACTTGAGATTCTTTTCTCAGCAACTGCTCCAAGTACCGGAAGCAATGGGGAAAAAGCATCACGCCGCTCCTTGGGACCAAAATCTGATAAAGTTCAACTGGTATATATGATGGAATGGAGCCTATCATCAATTATATTCATTGCATAAATTGTGGTTTTTCATCAGTTGTATCAACTCCTGCATGCTTAATATTTTTAAAGCAACCAGCATTTACTTCCTTTTCATGATTTATTTATCAATTCTGCAGATTGACCTTAGACGAGCGTATAACTGTGAGATCATGCTTTCAAAGGTTAAAATTCCTCTGTCTGACTTGATGGTATGATGAACTTTTATTGCAACTATGTTATAAATGAATGCTCTCAGATTCATAGAATAAATTTGATGAGAATGAATGAGAGTAAGAGATATGGGTAGAGCATAGAACCCAAATAATAGACGAGCCTGGGTCTGATCATATCTAAAATGACCAAAACTAGTTACTAACTTTAGCTATTATTGATTGTTTGTCACTTCAATTTGTTAGCAACGTGGGGTTCTTAACAATTATATACCATGTTTGTAATCCTAATTAAAATTCCATAGATACTCCTTGCATGAAGGTTGAGTATCTTAACATGGGATTTCTCTTGGACCATTTGTGATGTGGGTGTCTTCCTTTTCTCCTTAAGCTAATATTTAAGATTTTGAAATCCTATAGCATTCTTTTGTTTCACACTATGTTTGGATGGATGGAATGAAAAGGAAAATAGGGCTAACTTCTTTTGCTTGGTACCAAGGAAACTGAAAGAAAGGAGAGAAAAGAAGATAAAATATAACATCTATTTCCCTAAAAATATTTCCTCTCATTCGATTCTTTGCCTTTCCTTTAATTTCTCTTTCACCAAACATGGTGTTGGGATTCTTATATATAAACTGTTTTTGATTGGTTTTCATATTCTTCTTTCACATTGATATTTTTCAGTCTGCAATCCTGGCCATGGACGATTCAATTCTAGATGTTGATCAGGTGGATAATCTTATCAAGTTTTGTCCCACTAAAGAAGAGATGGAAATGCTTAAGGTATCAGATAGTTTTCTTTGTATTAAATTATTCTTCTGCATGACATGCTTCACCTCTTCATTGACACCGGTAGAGTTTGAACATCTTAAAAGAAATTATTTAGTTTCTGGTTTATAAATAGCTAACGCATACTTTGTAAACGGATGAGCCTTTTATCTGCAATCATATTCATCTCTATTTTTCTTTTTCTGTAAATTTCAGGGTTATACTGGAAATAAGGAAAACTTGGGGAAGTGTGAGCAGGTGCAAACATTAATCAACTTTCTCTTTCAAATATATCCATACATTTCCTTTGCTGATTTTATCTTCTCCTTTACAATTCTTTAATTGATAGTCCAACCAAATGCCTTTGTGCATTTTCATGGCAGTTCTTCTTAGAAATGATGAAAGTACCACGAGTCGAGTCAAAGCTAAGGGTTTTTTCTTTCAAACTACAATTCAATCCACAGGTTTGAGGATGGTTTACATGATTCCTATGACGTTCTAACGTATTTCATCAGCATTGATGGTTCCCCTATCGTATGTCTTCAGGCTTCAGATCTAAGAAGGAACTTGAATACTGTAAATTCAGCTGCTGAAGAGGTAAGTCCATTCATATTTTTTACTCACTAGCTTTCAGGAAATTGCCTTTTCTGTATTTTTCATCTCTTGCACGATTTTCAACAATGTGTTCATCAGGTCAGGGGCTCTATCAAGTTGAAAAGGATCATGCAAACTATTCTCTCCTTGGGTAATGCTTTGAACCATGGAACTGCAAGAGGTGAGTTCATAAACAAGCAATATACTGATGAGTGATTTTCATATCCACTGGAATTCGCTAAACTAAGCATTTTAACAAGAAAAGAGGAATACGAAGCTCTGCAAACATATTCTTATTTACACTTATCATCAGTATCCTTGCATAAGTTGGTTGTTCTCAACATAAGAACGTGGGTCAGAAGCATATATTTGTCAGTTTTGAATAAGAATGATGTGCCAATTAGTTTCCATTTTCACTTTTAGAATTTGTTGAGGACTACATATGAATCAGTGGTCACAGTTCCTTTTATTAATTTAAGCGAATGATTGTGTACTTGAACATAGACTTGCATGTTGGAAAGACCTCTTCTTTTCTACCTGCCAACAGGACAGTAGCTTAAGCTTTTAGTATGCTTTAATACTTGAGGCTTCACTTCCTCAACTTGTGCATCACCAATTTTCGTGCCTTCATATGTTGGCAGTGACCAAGTTTTCGTCTTTAAGTTGATGCTATAATCTTGTCCCTGAACATTGACTTGCATTGTGGATGTTAGATGACTAATCTTCTTTCCTGATTCTTGATGGGAAAGTAACTTAAGCGAGCTAGTTATCTCTTTGAAACTGGATTTCTCTTATATGATGAGATGATATTCAAGATTTTTCTACTCTATACTACATCTTCCCGGCCTCATTCCTCTGAATCTTTTCCGATTAGTAATGTCCATTCTTGACAATTTGAATTTTTATAGGTGGGATTAAATATTCACAATTTCAATTTTTATAGGTTCTGCTGTTGGCTTCCGATTGGATAGTCTTCTCAAACTCACAGATACACGAGCCATAAATAACAAGATGACTCTCATGCATTATCTTTGTAAGGTAAATTGCTAAACCTGTATTGCTGAGCTACATGAAATGCATTTGCTGATTTAAATTCTTTAATGCAACTATCAGAATTCATTGCTAGACTTCCTACATTTTGTGCAAATTAAATACGAGATGAAGAAAATGGTAAAAAATACAAGCTTCGTGTATTATTGCATGTATAGTGCAATGATTTTGCTATTTCTGCTCGTTTTTTGAGTTGTAGGTACTTGCAGAAAAGCTCCCAGAACTGCTGGATTTTCATAAAGATCTTGTGAGTTTGGAGGCTGCAACTAAAGTACTCTTCCTTCTTCATGTGTATTTTGTGAAAAACACCGACTATGGAAGATATACAAGTCCTTAACTCAATTTATCAATATCCATGCAGATACAATTGAAATTTTTGGCAGAAGAAATGCAAGCCATCAGCAAAGGGCTCGAGAAAGTTTTGCAGGAATTGACTGCCTCGGAGAATGATGGTCGTATTTCTGCAAGCTTTTGCAAGGTAAACTGCAATAACAGCTGCTTCATTTTCACCTAAGGATAAGGGTCTCAAGAGCATATTTGCAGAAACTCCTGCAAGGAATGGATGCCCAAATGCCCTTTGTATATATTACTTTATGTTTTTGAACTGAATGGATGTGATAGCTGATTAATATTTGGAGTCTTGATGCGTCGTCTCCTTGTAGGGTAGATTAGATTGTTGATCTGGCATCTAACCAACAGCATATATTTTATTTAGATTGAAGTGCTTTTTTAATAAGATCTCAGAGCCAATATCTAATAATGTCGATTAGAATCATGGAAGTGTCATTTTATGATCAAATTTTCAGGCGGTGCATTGACTTGTTATAGAATGCACTCAAGTCTCATCCCCATATGGTCTTTATGTCAAAGGGTGAATGTTAACGCTAATAATTGCTTCAGATCTTTGTGTTGACGGAAATAAACTCTCGCATAATTAGCATTATTGCTGATATACTTTTTTCTTGGCTTGGACATGTTCAGATTTTGAAAGGATTTCTTGGTTCTGCTGAATGTGAAGTAAGGTCATTGGCTTCCCTCTATTCCACTGTGGTATGGTTGCCTTCTCCTTCTCCCTGCCTCTTCCTTTTAGTGTCCCAAGAAACTTGCTTTTAGCACTTACGGGGTCCTTCAGCTTTACGTCCAGTTTAAGCCGATTTCTGAATTTGGATGTTTTCAGGGAAGAAATGCTGATGCATTGGCCCTTTACTTTGGAGAAGATCCCGTCCGTTGTCCATTTGAGCAAGGTACTTAACAGATTAGAGATCTCTATTTGCTCTTAATAAAGAAAATGATATGAATGAAATTCCAGGAGGTTGTCTATTCTTCATATATCACCATAGTATCTTGGATTTGTTTTAACTGAACCCCATGAGTTTCATTATCCTGACAAATGTTTGCTACAGTCGTATCAACTCTGCTCAATTTTGTGAGAATGTTTACTTCAGCACATGATGAAAACTGCAAGCAGCTTGAATTAGAAAGGAAACGGGCAGAGAAGGAAGCAGAAAATGAAAGGATGAAGATGGATGCGTCCAAAAAGGTGTCTGAAAACTTGACACGGAATCCTATAAAGAGTGGGATTATCAAATGATCAAGTGCTACCATTTGACATATGCCTGCCATACTCTACTGATCGAAACAGAAGTGACGTAGATGATCACTGTTAAACTAATGGTTCAAGATGCATTGCAAGGATCGAGGCAGATTCCTAGAAGGTATTAAAACGAAAACTAAAACCATTTATCTTGCAGCAGAATACGCAGCAAAGCAAATCCAGAGCATATTGCAAGGACAGATGCTCATTTTAAGCAGTAAGCGCTCTTATACCTGCTTTGCTTTTTGTGTTCATGGTGAAGTTATGGTTTATCACTCCAATTATGTACTGCTTTTGGAGCAGAGATGGCAGCACGAAGAAGTCCCCATCAACAAGCCATTTACAGGATATCTCGCGAATTTGTTGTAAAATATATTTTGTTGCTCATAATTTATACAGTAGGATGCCCATTTTTGGTTAAAATTTTATCAGTATTGTATATTTCGAGTTCTAGCGATGTAAATGTATAATAGCAGTCAAATTGTACGAGTATGAACGCGTAAGTTTCTTTATTACAAATGGAGAGTGATTATACTTGATGCTCGAAAGCTATGAACATTGTTTCTTGCATCTGCTTACAAGTTGTCATCCACAAGTCTCCAACCATTGTAGCACGTGTGTCGATCAGGACATAAAGCCCACAATAGCTTCAGCTACCTTTCATGGTGTACTTCATCTGCTTCTTGTTGGAAGATTGACCAGAAGCCGGTTGCCAGTAAAGATGATTTGAGCAATTCAAAGAATGATGATTCAAAGTGAAACTATCAGAAGGTTGAGGATGAATGATATCAACCAAAGCTGTGCTTTTCTTGGCCATTTTATGTTGCTAATTATTAAATTCCATTGAAGAGAGTGATTAATTCATGAATTGTACAGTAACTAGAATCATAAGCAAAACTTTCCATGAATCATCAGAACGTGGGGAAGAGATATGTATAATTACTAAAATACTGATTGATGGTATTTGTGCAAATTCCCTTCAAATTTTGTTGAAGTAGAACATGAAAATTGTAAATACAATTGATACTAGGAAGAAACTCTTGGGGTGGAAAACTGGCCATTGATGGACCTTGCAACTGCTGCAGCCAAAGCAACTGTAAAATTTGGATCTTTAGTCAATGAAGCTACATACTCCTCAATCTTATTACTGTTACAGGTTTTGGTTGTGGTTTCTTGTTCTTCCATTAAACTCAGAAAAGGTCTTTCCTCGTCCTGTATTGGACTTGAGAGATTAAGATCAAGCGTCACAGCAGGTTGAAAAGGAGCAGCTGTTCTTGAATTTATGGATGAACCATCAAGATTCTGAAAACACTGCCCTGGTGAATCTTCTGGATCATGGTTGTGTTTACCTTCATATGTTGCTACTACTATTGACTTGTTTTCTGCACATCTTTGGACCTGATTAAAACCCAAAACAAAAACTTTAAACATTCTTGTTCCGGAAAATAGCAGAAACTTGGAGAATCTTGATTATAATTCATTAGTCTACCTTCTTTTTGACAGGACAACCAGCAGAAGCCATGGAACATCTGAAATAAGCTCTGGGTGATGGGTTATCTTTAGTAACTTTCTGGCCGTACTTTCTCCATTGATATCCATCTCTCACGATCTGAAGAAAAACCAGAAACCCAAGTAACTAAAAACGCTCTACATCAATATGCTTAAACGTGATCAATTTCCAAGATTTAAAATTCACAACCAAACAAACACATATGCTTACAAGGCTTTTGTCTCTGATGTCGGTTTTAACGAAGATTTGCGATGACTTTGACATGGGAATCTCAAATCTTGGTCTTTTATTGGTTTCATAAACCTGAAAAAGATTGTTTTTACTTTGTTGAACATTAGCTTCAAGGATGTTGAACTTTCTGGTCATGGCATCAAGCATAAATCTAAGCGTCTCATTTTCCTTCTGGGTACGTTCCAATTCATCTTGCAGGGTTTCCACCTGATCATATCAACAATCACACTAATCAGAAACGAACAAGAATCAAGTTAAGTAAGATCAATCATATACCTTGTGTTTGAAGGAAGAAAGAGAAGAATCCATGACAAGTGTTTAAGAAATGAAGCGAAGTGTTGTTTGAAAGAAGCAATAAGATGGGGAAAAGCACTTTATTTATAGGCCAATTGACTTCAACGATTTTAAATTAAATAAAAAAATAATAATATAATTACATTTTTCTTAATTATCTAACTTTATTAAAAAATTAGAAAATATCTTGTAATTGACTGATGTGATATTTTGTCCTTTTTAACCTAAAAAAAAAGACAATTTTCATAATAAATTAAGTCTAATCCATCTAAAATTCAACAAATTTAATAAGTGCATCTCTTGAATTAAACCAAAAAAAAAAAGAGAGAAATTATTAATAAAATTTACTAAATAATAATAATAATAGGGTTATATAAAAAAAAGTAAAACATTAATATTTTTATATTGTGATGATAAGTTGTTAGAAATAAAATCTTATTATGGAAAATACATTTTAAAATAATAATAATAATAATAATAATAATCACGTAGGATGGGGTGACGTCATGCTGCATGTTTCATGCAGTGACGTAACTTGCTGTCTGTAGTTTGTGTTTGTGATAATTAACGTATTTGATGGTTCAACAATAATTTTCTTGAACCATTTTTCTTTGAAATTAATTAATTAATTAATTTTCTAAGAAGACTAAAGTCTCTTGCGGTCTTTTTCTTTTGGGTTTAATTAAATTTCCTTTAAATTTATTCCTAGCAGAAATTCATATATATTTTCCAATTCCAACTAATCTGATTTATTCTATGTAAAATAAATAAATAAAATAAATCTCTGTTAAAAATTCCACAGATCGGATTTGCCCTAGATTGCTTGTCTGAATGACATTGCCTCCATCTTGCCCCTTGAGTTTTCAGACCTCACAACCAACATTCAGTGTCTGTGCCTATATATATATATATATATATATATATATATATATATATATGAAAGTCTAAGTATATCACATCAACTCTCCACATTGACAAACACATATAAAATTAAGTATGATCAAATTGAAAATAATTCAAAAAGAATTATATCTCTTTAATATATATAAAATAAAATTTTGAATATATCCAACAGGTATGTATGTTCTATGAATAATAATGTTTATATTTGATTGATAAAATTAAATTATTCATATCACTTCATGGTAAATTTTTTATATAAAAACTATGATAAATTTTAATTCAATTTAATTATAGATGATAAGCTAAATATCTAAATTTTTATTTGTATTTTATAAAATATCATTTTATAAATTTTTGAAATCATGCTATTTAGATTAATAAAATTAATATATATATATATATATTAGTTGAGTTGATATTAAAATAATTTTTGATTTTTTATATATGGTTTACATGAGTTGTATATTTTTTATCAAAATTATATTTATAAGCAAAAACTAATTGGTTCAAATTTATTTATATATTTTTAAATAAATACATAATTGAATATATTTAAAATAAAATAAAATATTGATTAATTTTAAGAAAAATATAAAATTTTAAATATTATAATATTGAATTAGAATCTACTTATATCATATCATGTTAACTCTTCTTATCGTATGCATATAATTAAACTTTATATAGTTAACAAATGGATGGACCATCTTAATAAAAAAAAATTAAAAATTTCAAAGTAAAAACAAAATATTGGGTATGCTTGTGATCTACATAAATAATTATATATATATATATATATATATATATATATATATACAGAGAGAGTGAAAATTATATGAAACTAATTCTGATAAGATATGAAAGAAATATTGCGATGGTAATGGTGGAAAGGCCCACAGGAGGAAGGCAGCTTCCACCGTGCTTGATGGAGTCCACTCATCCACGAGAACCAGACTTGGCACACCATCAACATTTTAACAATCTCATTATATATATATATATATATCTAATTATTGACGTATTCATGATGATTCGTGGACATGAAAGGGGTAATAAGAAGAAGTTAGAATGGTCACGAAACATATGTAGCTGGATATGATTGGAATATGTTGAGTCATGATAAAGTAGAAGTTATAAATGTGAACATGAAAAAAAGGCAAAAAAAAAAAGGGGCATAATATGTATTCGCATGCACCGCAAAACACATTCTATTTATTCCATGGAAAACATATCAAACTAACCCACATAAAATGCTCTACTAATATATAATTAGATGTGATAAATTGATGGGTATGAGTTGAACATTTTACACTTATAGAAGACTTGATCTTTTCTTTAGATTCTTGAAACTTGAGGTTATTAAAAATATGCATAAACCAACGTCTATTTATCTTATCTTAAATTTAATTAATTGATAATTGTTATTTTCATTAATCCAGTTGTTGATTTTTAAGTCATAGATACTCATATATCATATTAAGAATCATTCAATTCAAAGATTTAAATTATTAGATGAAATGCATGAATAGTTTACATCTAACACTCATCATCATAAAACGTTCAAATCTTAAGTGTTCTCATTTGATATTTAGAGTTTTGGATCTTAATATTTGAATCTTGATATTTAATTTTTGAATTTTATATTTCAATTTTCAACGTTTAAGTTTTGAGATTCAAGTTTTAAGTTTTTAACCTCGAATTTCAATGTTAAGTATTTTGATCTTGAATTCGAAGGTCCAATATTTATCTAGATGTGCAATTTTGGATTCCAATTCCCATCATCTCATCAGATTCGATTCTTAAATTTCTCACTTCAAATTTTAATGGAAGATAATTTATTTTTCAATCTTACATATCTCTATTATCAATGCTCTAACACCTAAATTTTGATATTTGACTACTTGATTTCAAATTCAAACTTGATACTAAATGTCTAAATTTCAAGATTTAATATTTTGACTTCCCATCTAATGTTCCATTAACATTTATTTGAATAAATATAAAATGAAAATGAAATCCAAGTTATATATAAATTCAAGTATATATAGAAATATAAAACTTAATGGATTGATATTGTTGTGCCCCCGAGCTCCGCTCCTACCACCCCACATAGAATGATATTATCCACTTTGGGCTTTTAGCCCTCATGGTTTTGTTTTTGGGCTCCTTCCCAAAAGGCCTCATTCTATTAGGATGGGTGTGGATGTTTATATACAAGTCTTTCTTGACTTCTTTAACCGATGTGGGACTTTGGATTGCCTCCCCAACAATCCTCCCCTCAAGCCAAAGGACCACCAATCTCATGGTGTCCCCTCGAGCGACCTCCCCTCGAGTCATAATTCACAAGATCCATCTTAATCATCTTGCACCGCCGTTACGGACCAACGGGACACGCCGCCTGACCACCGCATTATATCAGGAAGACTTTCGACACAAGGTACACCGAACATGGATCACTTGCGGGCTCCGTTTTTCAAACCGGGCTCTGATACCAATTGTTGTGCCCCCGAGCTCCGCTCCTACCACCCCACATAGAATGATATTATCCACTTTGGGCTTTTAGCCCTCATGGTTTTGTTTTTGGGCTCCTTCCCAAAAGGCCTCATTCTATTAGG